>OX451216.1:69926298-70052934 GCA_949628195.1 Phasia obesa | reverse complement strand
TGTGTGATCCTCTATTAACATAACCTAATGCCATCAAACTAAAAACTCTTGAAGAATTAGAAGCCAATAAGTATTCATACTGCCAGATTTATTGAAAATAGTAGAAAAAAATGTAACTGATGAAATGGACATTAATTTGGAACGAAAAATATTTTTTTCAATTTCAATATGTAAACGTGATGAAAAGGTGTCATTTGCTATTGTTAAGTCAGTTTTAAAGGGGTAAGAGGTGCCGCAAATCCAAATGCCGCAGGTCCAAATATATTGAAATTTATCAAATTTCAATACATTTGGATCTGCAAAAACTGTATTATAGATATAAAAGAACCATTATAAGTACATTAAATAAGTTTTAGTCAAAGAAAACTCGTTTCCATGTCACATCTGCCCCTATCTTACTATAAAAAAGAAAAAAATTAAATAAAAAACAATATTTTTCATATAATAATACCTCACTCAGGTATTAAAACATGAAAACTATTACTACCAGTTTAGGCGTAGTTTTAATGAAATTGAAATAACAAACATAAAAACCGTCAACAAATTAAAAAATATAACTGAATAAGATACTAGCTATCCCCGGTGCGCTTCGCTACACCCCAAAAAATATTCACATCCGCAAAAAATACAATAAACACTTAGAAGAAAAGTAAGACCAACCTTTAACGCGAAAACGCACGCTATTCTCAAGTCAAAAATGTTCCCATCCAACATGTTTTTGGCTAGAGTATACGTTTTAACACGATAACAATTTTTTACTTTTAATGGAATGTGCCAGTCCCAGTATTCTTAACCAGTCTGTATTTTGCTAGACTATGCACATTAGTATGAGGGTTACTTCGACGCCTCCATTCTATAACATTCTAAGTCGAAAATGTGAGTTTTGAGTTACGAGCTCTCAAAGTTTTCACGCGATATCTCATAAACTATATAAGATACGCCATTTGTTCTTTCACTGTTTTTAGTAGAAGTTGAGTACAATTTTTATAGTATTTTCTGAATTTACAAATTTTAATTGGATCATAGCTAAAAATGATATAAAATGTTTTAGCATGGTGAAAACATTGGCTATTGGTCCTCTAAGTGTACTTAGCATGTTTTTGATAGGTCTATTACTTTTAAATTAATCACCTAAGTATATACATATTATATAAATACATATAATATTTTAGTTTGGACAAAAATTTTAGAAAATTATATTTTCCTACATACACGAATTTTTAGTTAAAATGTTATACAAAAAAACTATTATTTTCTTTTTAAATTAATTTTATTCGTAAAACAAAAAAGAAAATTAAATATGTATAATAATTCAGTTCAAACAAAAAGTAGTTATAACATAAATTCAAGGTTACTTAAAAATAATTATAAGAATAAAG
Source organism: Phasia obesa (assembly GCA_949628195.1). Lineage (NCBI taxonomy): Eukaryota > Metazoa > Arthropoda > Insecta > Diptera > Tachinidae > Phasia > Phasia obesa. Next base: position 70,051,555 of record OX451216.1, on the reverse strand, counting down.
ATAACAGAAACAGTATTAATTCAGTATAACATTAAATAAGTAGAAACTATTGTATTATTTAGTCGTCATTATCTGACACGACAACATATTCTTTTACATTAAAACTATTAAGTTGTCTGTAGAAATTTTGGTAAAATTTTGGAATTAAATTTTGTTCACACAGACATAAAAGATCTTTTCGTTTTTCTTCCGTTATAGAAAATCCGGATATGTATGCTTTTGGTATTTCTTCAATAACAATTTTATTTTCTTTTCTTCCTGAATTTCTTACCAACACTTTCCTCACGATTATATGAAATTGAACTTATACTTTTTGATTCACATTTTCCTAATAAAAAACTTATTATTTATTTTAGATAATATGGAAATCTAATAAATAATACCTCTCACGTTATTTTGTACTAAATTTATCATTTTTCTTGCACGCGAAATCATTTTATATCCGAAAATACAAAAATTAGGCGTCCGATTTGGTTGACTACTTTTTCCAAACTAAAACATCTTATGTACAATTACACGCACAAATTTCATTTTTTAGTTCGGGAAAAAACCTTTTAACTACACTTAAAGGCCCAACTATAATATGCATAAGCTAGCTTAAGCTAATGTCAAAAAATGAACGAATAGTCTGTCAAATGCTTAAGCAACTTATTGAAGACTTTTAGGTGGCTACAATATACTTGCATGCATCTAAAAACTATTATGACACAGTTGCACAATTGTTGTATTCGTACTTTTGAAAAATAATAATTTTTTTCTGAATAAATTAAATTTGTTAACAAAAAGGTGTTAAATAAACATAGTTTATATACCTACTACCATTCATATACAAATTAATAATTATTTTTAATAGTTTGTAGAAAATTTCGAAAGAAAAATTTAACATTTTTTGCTGTTTGTGTAATTTTGGCCAAAAGTACTAAAATATACAGCGGTGTGCATCACTCAACTCTTAAACAATAAAATGCTCTTTCTTTTTAATTACGATTATTATACAACGCCTGCCTTTTTTCTTATAGAAACTTCTTTTTTAAGCATTTTATATTTAATTTAGATATAATTTGTTCACTTTCGTTCTCCATTGCAGTTTTTTACAAATGTACATTCATATGTAAAACTCAAAGCACAAACAGCTGTTTCCGTACGGAATGTGCGATCGGTTTCGGACTTTGCTTAAGCAAATGACATTTGACGAAACTCAACGAAAAGTGTTGTTAAGTACATTATAGTTTGCCACATATGATGTATATGTAATTGCACAGTTGCTTAAGTTGGCTTAAGCTAGCTTATGAATATTATAGTTGGGCCTTAAGGCTCAACTATAATATGTGTAATTTTGGCCAAAAGTACTAAAAAATACAGCGGTGTGCATCACTCAACTCATAAACAATAAAATGCTCTTTCTTTTTAATTTCGATTATTATACAACGCCTCCCTTTTTTCTTATAGAAACTTCTTTTTTTAAACATTTTATATTAAATTTATATATAATTTGTTCACTTTCATTCTCAATTGCATTTTTTTACGAATATACATTCATATGTAAAACACAAAGCACAAACAGCTGTTTCCGTACGGAATGTGCGATCGGTTTCGGACTTTGCTTAAGCAAATGACATTTGACGAAACTCAACGAAAAGTGTTGTTAAGTACATTATAGTTTGCCACATATGATGTATATGTAATTGCACAGTTGCTTAAGTTGGCTTAAGCTAGCTTATGAATATTATAGTTGGGCCTTAAGGCTCAACTATAATATGTGTAATTTTGGCCAAAAGTACTAAAAAATACAGCGGTGTGCATCACTCAACTCATAAACAATAAAATGCTCTTTCTTTTTAATTTCGATTATTATACAACGCCTCCCTTTTTTCTTATAGAAACTTCTTTTTTTAAACATTTTATATTAAATTTATATATAATTTGTTCACTTTCATTCTCAATTGCATTTTTTTACGAATATACATTCATATGTAAAACACAAAGCACAAACAGCTGCTTCCGTACGGAATGTGCGATCGGTTTCGGTCTTTGCTTAAGCAAATGACATTTGACGAAACTCAACGAAAAGTGTTGTTAAGTACATTATAGTTTGCCACATATGATGTATATGTAATTGCACAGTTGCTTAAGTTGGCTTAAGCTAGCTTATGTATATTATAGTTGAGCCTTTACAGCTACTAAAAAAGTACACTGAACATACCAAATACACATAGAAAACACAACGTTAAGAAATAACATACTAAGTAAACTTAGTTTTCAAGTCAATTTAAAATTGTCCAAGCAAAAGTATTCTAAGTGTATTTACTACATTTTAGAATGGAAAATTGTTACGACTATGTGTGTAGTCTAAGTATATTTATGCCTATAACTTTGGAACGGATCGGCCCATCTTAACCAAATTTTGACAGTATTTAAATTAGAGAACGTAGGATTAAAAAATTCAAGAACATTAAAAACGTTCTAAGTACACTTAGAACGTTATAGAATGGAGGCGTCGACTTGTGCAAAGTTTCAAGACTATACCTAATGTGGTTCTCCAGATTATAATAAAAAAATACATTCCAACAATATGACTATCGTCTATTTATTATTATTTAAAATTCTCATGCATCATAGCTGCGCTGCCAAAAGCAATATCTTAAACATTTAGTTAGAAATCGCGTATATACTCTTCCAAACGAAATTTTACATAGAAATAAAAGATTTTAATTATTTATTGTTTAACACAATTTTACTATTAGAGCATAAATTTCATTTTAACATGCAAAATTTTACTAGAAATAAAACACACTAACAAATTACTAACTTTAAGTACAAACGATCCAAAAATAAAAAAATATTTAAAGTCTTACGTGTTAATAATAACAACAGCACTTTGAGAATTATTTTTATAAATAACTGCTCGTTTTCACTTGTTGTACTGGTTCAATTTTAATGTCATATTTGCAACTCATTGTTATGCTTTATTTTTTTAAGTAGAATAATAATTTTTGTAACGTGACCTTAAGCCATTTAACTACAAATTGTTAGAATTGTTGTTAGAACAGAATTAGAAATAATAAACTCAAAGCAGAATTTATACATAACAAGCAATAAAAATATAAACAAGCAATTAAAAATAAAATGAAATATATAAAAATATTCACATATAAAAATTTATATGTAATCAAACATACAAAATGAAAGTCACAAAAAGGGTGTTTTTATATGAGCGTCCGAACTTTAGTTTGAAATTAAACAACCAAAAAAATATTGAATTGAATGAAATTTTTATTTTGTTTGGGAGGAAAATTCCACGGCATTTAAGTTTTAAAAGTGATATCTGATAAATGAATACCATACAATGCTACATAGCACATCCTGTCAGTTCAATATTTTGCCGCTTTTTAAAGAATCTCCAATTGCTTAGGAGTAACCCCGTACATAATAATCGAAAGTATGTATATAAATCAACACCTCTAAGCAAAATTTTCCATGTGATAGATGGCGGACTATTGACAAATCAGAATCATTTCTTTATCATGTTGATAGCTTAATGACATATAGGGAATATGTGTTGCGACACTTCTCAATTATTCCTTAAATAGCACAGTCAAAAGGACGATAATATCCATCGTTAAACTCACAAATTTCTATATAAATTCGTTGAACAAAGAAGAAACAGCATTAAGCCATTCCCAATCTAATGTACCCTTTCACAATAGTGGTGAACATACCCGAATACCCAAGAAAATAATTTATGTCAAATATTATAAATACGAGTGTGCAAGTCGTATTCACAAACGAATGGTTCCGTCTCATCATAAAATGTTTAAAATACCAAAAAAACATTATCTTATAATTTGATCAACAAAATAAAGTTAATGCAATTGAATTTCTACTATTAAAAACTTTATAATATTTGTTACCATTACGGTTCAAGCGACATATGTACAGACATAAAAATGGTGCTGTTTACAGACTTTGGGTGCGGTGTAATAAAAATCACAGTAAAAACCGATATTGAAATTAACATTTGATTTAACTTAGTAGAAAATCAAAACTATTTTTTTAAATTATATTCGTAAACGCGATTTTAGGTATATTTCGTTATATTGTACCGGGTTCGCATCCCTGCCGAGACAAACCATTTTAACATAAATTTTATTCGGATATGTATTAGTTCCTTAAATTCTTCAGGGGAATAGAAACGATTTAAATAGTCCTCAAGCATTATGGTAGTACTTGTGATAATGTGTTTGTGTAACGTATGGTGAATAAAATACGAACAAGTGCAATACTGTTGTTAAAAATGTAAGCATGATGCTTACTACTACAAATATATATATACCAGATATATATACCAGAAGTTGAACTGCACTATCTACTTATAAAAAAAAAACTTAGAATCCGCTTAGTTTTTCCACATTAGTTTTGAAAATTTCACTAAACGAGTTGAACCGTCGCAAAGTAATTTGTAAATTTTGTGAAGAAAATTTAGATAATAAGAAATGTTTAATTTTTAAACATTTTCAGAACATGGGTTTCAAAAATACGTTTATTTATAGTGCAATATACATATTAACAAATAATAAATCAAATTAAAAAAATTGTGGATGTGGTAGGAAATTTAGTTTACAAGATGCCTAAGTTCGACCTTAACTAAAAGCTGAAACAATAGGCTGCAGTGCCAAATCGTATCGTCAATTGGGTATAAAATATGACTGTGTCATAAAAACATTACAGAAATATTTAGAATCCATGGGAATTCGAAAAAGGAAGAAAAAACAGCAACATTAACCACTGAAACACAACAGAAGACTATGAAAAGCAGGTTACGCAAACTCTCCAAAAATTACTTTTCCTGCTCACCAGATGCGTGATGGATGACGAGTTGTATTTCACCGTCGCACAGAGGGATATTTTGCCAATCTAGCCGGACATTAGGCCAAAAATTCATTTTGAGAAATGTAAAAATTTAAGTACGCAGCTCGACAGACAACAAAATTCTGCATCGTATAGTGAATTTTCAAGGCGTTCGCTTGAGATTTGTTGCTTTGGGACACTGTTAAAGTCAGGAAAGTTGAGTAAATCGCAAATTGAGAGGTTTTCAATATATTTTTTGGTGGCTAAACGAATAAAGATTTTGTATTGATTTTTTTTTTCTGTAAAAGGGTTTTAGTAGCTACTTATGTTAATTTTTAGAATTTTTTTTTTTTATATTTAATAATAAAAAATTTTCGTTCAAAGTCAAAAAAGGTTTTTTTGTAGAATTTTTGGTCAAAAAAAAGTGAAAAGCTTTTTAAAAGTGATCTCCATAGCGATCCTAAAAATCCTATATCTCACTACAAAATTTACGATCTCTTCTTTTATGCTGTAAAAAAAAAACGTTGCGCGTTTTTGCGCCATTTTTTTGCGATTTTTTGAAAATTTTACCTTTTTATGTTTTTTCTTATCATGGATAGGTAAATACCAGTAAGAAAACCTTGTATATTCATAAAATGTTTTGGTTTTTAATAACTGAAGGTAGATGTTTTATATTTAAATCATTACATCTAACACTGTTACTACTTGTACAAAAAAACAATTTAAATATCAAAAGAGATATAGACTTAGATGCCCTTTCTTTCAGGCTATCTACTTTACAAGCCAGTATTCGCCTATTTGAGAGCATATTACATGTCATATAAACTGTCAGTGAAAAAATGGCAAATAAAATTTAATGCGGACAAAGCCATTGTTAACGCGAGGAAAAAAAATATCCAAGAAAAAATTTAGAAGTGAATTAGGGCTAGTAGTGGGTGTACCGAAAGCTGGATTTGGAAACACCAACGATGGTAACACTAGCAGAAGATTTTTTTCCAATCCTGTATTGGCTGCATAAATAACTGTACTTAACGCTGAAGAGGAATCAGATTCGGAAGAGGTCTTTGAAGAATCCGACGAAGAAGAACCACTTCTCCTTTGCACTAAGGTGATGATGAGTACCTTAGTGCAAAGGAGAAGTTGTTTTAAATAAATTAATTGTTATAATTTTAAATAAAATTTATCGTTAGATATATATAAATACTATAAAGTAACAAATTACAAAAATATTTTTTTAATAATATTCTCGGGAGACGGGGATTGGTTAGGCATTGGAAAGCTTAAAAATGAATATTTTTAAAAATTGGCAAAAAATATAAAATTTTTTTTTTCAAAGGGACGTTTTGGAGGTGGGTTTGGAGGAATACCTCCCCCTGGTTTTAAGAAGTATGTTATCTATTTCTTTTAATAATTGCATTATTTTTTCAAATAATTTTTTATTTCACCGCCCACAAAAGGGGGCGGGGCTAAAAATGGCATTTAAGAATCTCTTGAATCCAACTTTAAGTTTTTAAGCATTTTTTGACCTTAAAAGTTGTAATTGCTAAACAAAATGACGGGAACATCAAAAAAAAACTTGTATTTTTTAGAGGTAGGATTAGTTCTTCCAAGGGGAACTTTTTTCTCCTTGATCCGATTTTTCCTATTTTTGAGCATTGACAGCCTATGACCATAACAAAGTTTCATTAACCTAGGGGCACCCAGTACATTTTTAAAGCCAATATAAGCTAAAAAAAATCCTGCTAGATTGGCAAAATACCCCTATGTGCGTCGGAGGCAATGAATGGTAGACAGAATATTACTTTAAGCCTTCCAGATACAAAGCACCCGAAGAAACTAAGTTTAACCGAAAGAAATAGGTTCCAGAAAAAGTTTTGTTGTGGTTAGCCGTAAGCGAACGTGGCATCAAAGAAGCAGTTTTTTACAGTTGGTTTAGCTGTGAATGCCCAAGTTTATAATGAAAAATATGTGCCAGCTCTTAGCAACTTTATACAAAAAAATAAATCTTTAATTAAAATAAGTTTGATCGGATTTCATTCACCAAACGTTATGTTACACCGAAGATGCTGCATAGAAATTCAAAAATTGTTTTGATTTATCTACCAGCATTGTTGGTGTTACGCGTACAAATAGTTTTTACTAATATATACACGAAGTTGTCTTCAAGCATTTGGATCGTGCTTAGAGCGCTTGACTAGGACATATCCCAGCGCTAGTATTACTCTATTGCACTAAATCGTCGGCGAAGTAAAATTTTAATATAATGACTATATAGCTTTAAAACCAATGTTACTACTTAGAAGCTGCGGGCTAAAAACCACGCCCACCTATATTTTTTCACGTTTTTTTTTTAATTTTTTTCGGCTTTAATGATTCTCTTTTGCCTTTTTTTGTCAAATAAATATTAGACTAGATCTCGGGCGATCAATAACCCCCTGCGAGGGGCAATTTTGTTTGTTTTTAGATTGGTAGGGGTTTTCTGCTTTGATTTGTATTAGAGACCTTAAGAGAAAGCAATACGCATAGAGGTAGCCAATGGACCCACAGGGTACCCACATGGTACCCACTGGCAACTAGGAGCAGTTAAAAGGCACATGGGGTGTCAATATGAGGAATTTTTTTTGTAAGGATTTATGTTTGCGTGAGTCTGACCATTCTAACTCAATATAGATTGCAGAAAGGTCCTAAATATAACAAAAAAATTTCAATAAAATTTTAAAAAAATTTTTTAATAAAAAATTAAATTTTTTTTTTCAAAAATATTTACAAAAAAATTTACAAAACATTTTCAAAAAGATATTTTGCAGAAAAATTAACACAAAAATTTCAATATTTCTTTCAAAATAAAAATAATATTAAGAATATACATATGTATGTATGTATGTATGTATGTATGTATGTATGTATGTATGTATGTATGTATGTATGTATGTATGTATGTATGTATGTATGTATGTATGTATGTATGTATATATGTATGTATGTATGTATGTATGTATGTATGTATGTATGTATGTATGTATGTATGTATGTATGTATGTATATAGAGTGACTATTTTTTTAAATGCGTTTGATTTTTAAATGTGTAGATGATATCTCTGTTTGAAAAGCTAGGTGCATTAAACACATAGACATCATTAGATTACCGACTACAAACTGTCAAAAATAAAATACGCACGTTTATAGGTAAGCGATTATTTTGAAGCCAGCAAAGCTACATGGCTACACGGCCACCGTTGTGGCTGTCGTCAACTTAGGCTAATTTCTATTTTATTCAACAAAAGAAAATGTCACAAAATTGTCAATTAAAAATTCATATACAAACAAAAATTTTGGAGGAAATATTTATAATTTTTTTAAAAAGTTATTTAATTTTATAAAAGCAAAATAAGTATTTCTGCAACAATGTCAGAGTTTACGATATAGCTGTCGTCTTCAATATCATTAAGTAGCTAACAACACGGCGACAATTGTAGCCAACGGAATTTGTTTTCATTTGTCTTCTATTTCTTTAAAGCATCAATAATGAATTTTTCTCATACGACTTAATTTAAGTAAAGGTTATTGACTCTTTACTTAAATTAAGTCGTATGGATAATGCTGTACATGTCTGTATAAATAAAATCACCGTGGTAAAGGGTATAGAAGATTCGGCACAGCCGAATATAGCACTTTTACTTGTTGTTTGTTATTTCTATGTAATAAACAATGCAACATATTATTTAATTTAGTTGCATGCTACCCAAATTATTACAAATTTACTGCAATTGACTGGAGTAAGTTTATTTCTATGGCCATTTCGTGAACTAATTTAGCTGATCTGGAAACCTTCATCTAAATCTAAATTTAAATAAACAAGTTGTGTTAAAACCAAGAAAAAGCAATAATAACAGTGAAAATATATACTTTAGCTACTAAATCCCTCTATTCGGTTTGACGATTTTGGTGAACAATTTTTATTTATGGGCCTCTAAAGATTATGTTTTTAGTTTAGTTATATCATTAGTTTTTGTATAATATTCAATGACCATCTGAAAGAGGTAACCTTCTGGCTGGTCAATTTGCAAGAAATTCCTACTTGCCGAAAAGCAATCAACTACCCGTGCTTGACAGAGTATCAATAACTGTGCCACAGATATTCTATCGAGCACGTACAGTTAAAAGGTTCTTAGCAGGTCTGTACCGGATGGTATTCCAGCACTGATCTTGAAACAGTGCTCTTCGACACTAGCAAGTCCATTAGCGATTCTTTTTAGTACTTTATATCATGCTGGTAAATTTCAAATGTGCGGGAAGTTAGCTAATGTAACGCCAATCCCCAAAAAAAGAGGGGCTAATCCTGAAAATTACCGTCCGATTTCATTTTGTTCTACTCTTTCTAAGGTGCTAAGTGTCTGGAGTCTAACAGTTTACTAACCAACCGCCAGTATTGTTCCCGTAGGGGCTCTTTACAGGGGACTTCCTAGCTTTTCTATCGAAAAAATGGTTTAAATACATTCACCATTTCAGCAAAAGTAAGGTGGTGGCTCTAGATATCTCCCAGGCTATAGAGTGTGGCATTCTGCACTTCACTTTTCTCGATTTATATCGAGCACTGTACGAATGGTTTTAGATGACCTTTCATCAAACGAGTTCAAGTTTAATTCAAACTTTTCACCCTATCTACTCTTTTGCAGATGAAAGCAGCATTTGCCATTCTTATTCATTCTTTTCAGAGACTGGAACCAAGAGGCAAAATATGAATGACACGCTTAATCATGATCTGATTTTAATGGTCGTAAGAGTTGTATGCTAACGCACAGGCTTCGACCGAAAATATATTTGGTATAAGTTTTAAGGTATAAGTATTAGAAATCGGAAGCTCTTGATGTTCTTGGCATGTAAATTCAGTCGTTCGATAGACTAAACATATTTTTCAAGTCTCAATAGAAGCTTTCATGTGTCTCGGTTTTCTCAAAAAGTGTAAAACATGTTTTACTCCAACTGATCTCCTTACCATTTATATCTTCTACATCCGGCCAAAAATGGAATACAACTCTCATGTATGGGCTACAAAGTGTGTTTTGCAGCAACTCGACCGTATGTAGAAGAGGGCGATTGTCTTGAATATCGATGCACGTGTAATCATCTTCCTGCAGAAGTCTTTCCTGTCAATTACAATGTGGGAAAATTTAAATCGAATATCCACAAACACTACTCCCTTTATATTCCTTCCCATTATCTAATTTCCTAGTTCTGGCACAATGCATTGCATGAGCAGGGGTCATCCCATGAGTGCCGGTCCGTAATTAAAAAAAATCATATTCAATCATTTTTAGTACTTATTAATTATTTGAGGCAAAACATGTATAAATGTGTATAGCTACAACTCAAACAACATATAATACACACATACTCATATCAAGTTGAACTTAAATAACTACAAGTATAGGCAGAGAATAAGTGTTCGCATACTTGTTCATTATTTTTCGTAATACAACTAAGTATAAGTAAAAGTTGGAATAAAGTTTTGGCTATACTCATACTTGTAAGTATAGAGTGGGAATAAGTACAAGTATGTAAATACTCTAAATATACTTAGAGTATTTTATAACTATATGTAATTATATGTATTAATTATTTTACAATTTAAAAATACGTTTATTCATTCCTTCATCCTAATATAAAAATTGTTTTGGTTCTCCTTACTTAACCAATGTTCGGTCATACACAAAATATTGCCAAACATCATCCACCTTTTTATACACAGAATTCCTATAAGTATACTTATAGTATTATAACTACTTTTCCATACTTGTAAGTATTAGGTAGTTATAAGTATGGGTATGACAGATACCCATCACATTATCTACCTACAACCAGTTGTACTCTTGTACATTTTTAAGTTCGTTGTGTATAAATAATGTTTGTTATAAGTTTTGACTACACCCATACTTTTTTCACTGCAAATATGTATGTGTAGGTATTTTCTGTGTTATAAGTATAGGTATAACTAATACACAAACATATGTGTAAATACTTGACTTCATTTATTTTATAAGTACTTTTTGTCAGTCTCTGATTCATACTAGGTAATGCTGCATAACTTTGTTGTTGTAGCTAAGCAGACGTTGAATAAATATCTCTATTCAAATATCTCAAAATCCTTTACTGTAAAACTTTCAAACTTCAGCTATATCGTTAACCATATTTAGTGTCTTAGTAATCTTTTAATAAAACTGCAACAGGACCATTTCTGTACATAAAATATTTTTTGAAAATTTTGTTGCTGGTGTAGTTAGTAACCAAAAAGAAATACAAAACAGCAACTTTTATAATTTTTCTGTCTGACTGTGTTCACATCACGTATAAGTTACTGAATGAATTTTAATAAAATTTTGTGAGCAGGTACGTAGTATCTTGATACTTTCAAAGCAAACTCGAAAAAGAAATCGTCAGAACGCCCACGACGTGGTGGGCATAGCTAGTTCTGTTATAAATGAAAAAAAAAGAATAGCAGGAACAGCCAGATAGTAATTTTGTTGTTGTTTATTGTTCAGAAAAAGGATTTATTTTCACTATAATAAACACTAGTTAACAATATGGTTTTTATATATTAATCGAGCGCTCTAGTATTTTAAGTTTAATTACAATTTGGTTTTATAAAAATATGAATAATTTTTTGTTTTCAAGACTAATACGAGTATATTTAGGGCCATATTCATAAAAAATATTTTTGGATTATGAAACGTTTATTGAACAAATTTTGTATGAAAATTTGTTTCATAAACCTTTTATAAAACGAAAATATTTTTTATGAATTTGGCCCTTAATATTTTACTTGTAATGAAAAGTTTTGTTTGAAAACATTGCTTATATATGTAAGTAAAAAAAGCAAAATGTGTTAAGGGATAAAAAAGGATTCGGATTAACTATTAGAGAGCCACCAACATTTTTTGGAATTAATTTTTTTCGCTAAACGTAAATCTTTGCATGTTTGTACTGTGTATTCATTTGATCTAAATTACAATTAACAGCTTTTATATTAGCAAGTCTATGGATGTGATAAAATACTGGAGTGCCGTTTACAGCTTAAATGATACTTCTATTATCAAGATAGTAATTAATAGGTCCTCTTAAAGGTCTCACAAAATGAATACGTTATTTAACTCTTCTAACTCCATGTTGAACACTAATGCTTATATCTATTAAGTATTTTAAATCGTTTTAATTAATTAATAAATCCTTGAATGCAAATTGTACATATTTCAATTATCAAAGTTCAAAATTAAATGTTTTTGTGTACATGTTATGTTAACATAAAATCTGAATAATGAATAATGTTATCTGAATATATTTTAAATAACTCATTGTTTAAACAGCAGATGTCCCTTTTACCAAGCGTCGAAGTACGTAAGCTTTCATAGTGAAAAGCTTCAAAGGTAGTTGAATCGAATATCTTCAAAGCTTTTTGAATAGTAAAACAAATAGCAAGCATTAGCTTAAGCATTGAGAGCTTCGTTTGTTTACTGATATGAAAGCTTTTCTAAAATTATTATTACTGCCAGTTTTTATAAAAAGAAATATTATGTATGTTCTTTCGTAAAAAAAGAAAGAAAACACATTTATTTACGCCTTAGTAATTTTAATGTGAATGACAAACTAGAGCTTTCATTTTAAATTTATTTTTGGTTCTTAAACTCGAAATATTTTTACAATAACTGATTGTTGTTTATTAAAAAAGTATTCCGTAAAATTATCTCTAAATTAATAAACATTAACCCCCATATTTATAAAAAATAAAAATTATTTGAAATGTATTGTAGAACAACTTTTGTATGAAAAATTAGTACTAAAATAGATTTCAAATATATTTTATTTTTTCTAAATATGGGGTTAAAAATGCAGAGAAAAAAATTAATTAACTGATTTTAACGTTTATTTTGAAAACAAACTACATATAAAAACAGATTTTACGTTGCATTTAATTTTTTCAGTAATTTTCTTGAAATATATCTAACTGAAAATAAAGGAAATAGGTTTATATTTACGTAAATTGTTGTTATTTCCTTAAAGTTAATATAGCTAAACCAACGAAAAATTCGTTCATTTTACCGTTATTTGTAGTTAATTTTTTGGCATTTAACAAACAAATGTGTAATGAGTAATTTCTACTGAACATGCAATTTTTTTTTTTTGGAAGTTAAAATTAATTTCATTTTTATTTTACCGATTTTATTCGGTTGATTATTTAACATTTAAAAATAAAAATTATTCTGGTTAAATGAATTTTCAATTAATTTATTTTTCAATTAATTTAACGAACATGATTTTTTCAGGGTATCAAAAGCTTTCCTTACTTCCTCTACAAGAAAAATGGTAGTCGACTACGAAAATAACACACTTTAAGTTAACTTTTATGGTCTAACTATGAGCTAAATACAATGTAAATGCAAAACCTCCCCAAAATCAGAAATAAAATTATTTTTGACAATTTTGTTTTAAATATTTTTCATTTCCTTTTTAAAATTATAAAATGAAAATTTGTGTCACATCCCTTGCGTTCTTTTGTGTTCTTAAATTATGACTAAATTATGATCTTAATTAAAGAGCTGCATGAATCAGTGTTGGAAATTGTGATACAATTGTACCAAATTTGGTACAATCTACACATCAGTGGTACACTGGTACACTTCAAACTTTTTTGGTAAAATTTCATGTAAAATTGATTCAATAATTTTGTTTATATTTTTTTCTTTCAATTTTCTATTTTTTTCTTACAATAAATAACATTTCCAATTTCAAAGTTCTTCAACACTCTCTAGAAGTAACTAAATTGCTACATTCCTTATTTACATTCATGATTTTTAAAATATATTTTTAATGTGTAAGTAATAGGCCTTTTTGCTGAACTATAGCGTTTAAACTTATTTGCATCGCCTCAATTCGTTTCCGGTAGTTTTTGGCTGATATATTTTTCTATTCTTTTTAGAGAGAAATCGTAAGGGCTTTTGTGGTAATGAGATGACTCGTTAATTATTATCCCAAATAACTCCCATATACTCTATCGGCTTAAGATCCGATTACTTTGGTAGAGTTTCAAGCATCTGCTGAAAATTGTAGAATAACCTGCTTGCTGCTAACACGTAATAATTTTGCTTATAAAATCGATATTTTGGCAATATAATTGTTAGTACATAAATTAGCAACACAAAAAGAGTAATTCAAGGAATCAGGTTCAATTATCATTACTTTAAAATTCCTTAGTTTAATACCCTAGTGTAATGATTTATTACGTTTAAATGTCGAGCCAAATTTTGGTACAATTTTATCATTGGAGCGGTACAATTTATACATTGCCAGATCCCAACACTGGCATGAATGTTTTGATTTTCTATCTATTGAGAATGAAGCGAAAAAAGGACTCTAATTGAGAGTACATCTAGCGAGCGAAACGAATATTTACTCTATTCGCTGAGAGCCCACAATCGAAATGAAACATACACTATCAATATGCGAATAGAATTTGTGGTTGAGAGCGCGATCTACTCTCATCATTCCAATTTTGTATGGAGTTATTAGAATGGTAGGGAATGTTTAGAATGTTTTGATTTGCCATACGATACAAAAGAAGCTCTTACATTGATTGTAGTTGTATTGTGCCAAAAGAAGAATAAATAAATTAGCCAAGTGCGAGTTAGACTCACACACTTAGGGTTCCGTACTATGTTTAGTACAGCTTCAAAAATTCAAGTTGTTAATTTTTTCATGTCTTATGAGTCACCCTTTAATTTTAAAATTAAAGTTATAATTGAATCACTGTTGAAACACCCTTTAAATTTTACCATTTTTTGTTATAGCGGCCATGATAAAACACTATCTATAGAAATATACATGAGCCTACCTATTGCGGTTGAAAAAAAAGGTAATATACGTGAAAAACATGTGACTGATGGAACACCCTTTAGATATTAATAATTGTTACAGCGGACGAAGTACAACATCTACTGTAAACATTTTAAGAGTCTACCTATTACGTACAAATCATCTCTCTGTCGGAACACCCTTTAATTTTGTTATTTGCTATGATGGCCATGACAATTCTCTTTCTATGAATATATCAAGAGTCAACTTATTACTATTAAAAAAAATAAGTTACTATCCGTGAAAAACATGTCACTGTTGGAACACCCTTTAATTTTTAGTAATTGTCATAACGGCCATAGCATCACATCTTCTATACAAACTGGAAGAGTCTACTTATAACGGTTCAAAAAATATGTCGTTATACATGCAAAACACGTCACTGTCGACAAAACCCTTTAAATTTTTATTGTTTTTATAGGGGTCATAGTAACACTCCATTTGTGAAAATTTCAAAGGTCTATCTATTATGGTTAAAAAATTAGTCAATGTGCATGTAAATTACGTCACTGTGGGCACACCCTTTAATTTTTACTATTTGCTATAGTGGCCAGAGTAATACTCATCCTGTAAAAATTTCAAGAGTCTTCCTATTATCGTTCTAAACATATGCCATATACACATACAAATGACGTCAGTAACGGAAAACCCGTTAATTTTTAGGTTTAATATGTATACTTTCTTATAACGCGAACATAGTTTAAATCACTGCAAATTTTAAGTGGTTGCTTCCTATAGCTTACGAAATAAAGATATATAGGCAAATAACACGTCACTTTCGGAACACCCTATAAGTTTTAGTATACGCCTTCTGTGAAAATTTCAAGAGTCTATCTATTATGGTTCAAAACTTAGGACTTATAAATGCAAAACACACCACTATCGGAACACCCTTTAATTTTTAGGTTTATTTTTTTAGTCTTGTTTATAAAGCGAAGTTTTAATTACTGT
Source organism: Phasia obesa (assembly GCA_949628195.1). Taxonomy (NCBI): domain Eukaryota; kingdom Metazoa; phylum Arthropoda; class Insecta; order Diptera; family Tachinidae; genus Phasia; species Phasia obesa. The sequence goes on along the minus strand of OX451216.1, from coordinate 70,035,853 downwards.
TTGTAAATTTTTAGTGTATGCCTCCTACAGTTCAAGATATAAACACATATTCGTGAATAACACCTCTATATCGGAAAACCGTATAAGTTTTATTTTTTTGATATAGCGGACACAGCTATACACCTTCCTTGACAATTTCAAGAATCTACCTATTATGGATCAAAACTTAGGCCCTATACTTGCCTATCACACCACTATCGGAACACCCTTTAATTTTTAGTTTTATTTTTTTATAGTTGTTAATATAGTGAACTAAGTTTTAATTACTGTTTGTATATTTCAAGTGTATCTCACCTACAGTTCACGAAATATGCATATATTCGTGAATAACACCTCTCTATTGGAACACCCTATAAGTTTTAGTATTTGTTGCTATAGCGGCAACAGCTATACATCATCTGTGAAAATTTCAAGAGTCTACCTATTACGGTTCCAGAGATAAAAGGCGCTGACAGACGGACAGAGATTGTAGCGAAAACAATAGGGTTACGTTTTTACACTTTGTGTACTGAACCCTAAAAATGGATTGCTAAAATGTAATTTGTAAATACATACATAAGTGAAATATGTGAAATGTGTAAACTGGTAAATTTAACCATTTATCACAAAATTGGTCTTTATCTAAATCCTCCTGCTAACAAACTTATCTTCTTTAACGAGAACGAAAAAGTAGAAGTAATAGTTGAATGCAAGTGCGAAATGATGACATATGATGACGATTTATGTGGTCAAGGCTTATTGTAATCCCTCCATAAATTTGGAAGCTCTGGAAGATTTCGTGGGACAGTCAAATATAATAGAATCGAGCGATAGAGAGCCTGACAATATTGGACGATATACTACTTTAAATGTTGCCTTAAATGACAACCACCACTTAGTGTACTACAATAGTGGGACTTTCACAAAAATGAGTTCCATTTGCTGTATAAGGTTACTTGCAAAATATTTGCAACACCGGCTAGCAGCGCTTCTTCCGAAAGATTTTTTTCTTCAGCTAGGAACTTGATTACCGAAAGGAGGACCCGTATTGTTTCTAATGACTCTACAATAGGTAATTTAATGTTTTTGCATTCCAACATGGCAAAAAATAATAATGGGCCTTAATGAATTAATATTTTTGTTTGAATATTTCTAAGAATGCTTTTTAAAGAATAACAACTTTGTATTTAAAACGAAATAAAATATGTCTTTTAATTTAATGCTCTTAACTCAAGCAAATGTTTCCTTTGTTTCGCTTTTTGAAATGAATCAATAATCTATTCGATCTGTCATGTTTCATTACTCTCATGTCTCCATACTCTCATGTTTCCATTCTCTAACAACAACAAAAATTTTTTGAGTTTGATTGCTCGTTTCGCTTTTACAAATACGAGTAGGAAGACTGTTTGAAAATGTGAGAATGTGTTGAACAGCGTTTTAAGCATACTCGTGCAGATATATGTATAATCTTAATGTTATTTGGTAGGAAATATCTTACTGACTTTTGAGAATGTAATAACATTTTTAAAATATATAACCATTTTTAGTTAAGAAGTCTTCAATCAATCGTTTATTTTTACAAATTCGCTTAATAGCTAACTGATATATATTCAGTTTATAGCTAACTATAAATTGACTAACTTTAAGCTAACTTCTGAGTAGTCAATAAGACAACTGACTACTACCTAGGACATAACAATGTTAAAATGTCAGTCATTTTTAATAAAAAGAATCCAAGTGTCAACTACTACTGGTAAAAGTTAGTTGAGTTGCTTATAGGGTCAGAATAAAAAAACGAAGAATGTTTTGTACATACATAAATATGAAATTTAAAGCTTTATCGTTTGAAAATGAAACCTATGTACATGTGAGAAGGTTTTGTTTTATTAAAACAGGCCCTTAGTGACGCAAGCTGAAAAAAGGGATCTTTAGTTCGCAGCCAAACATAAATAAGTGCGCTCAACGCTAAGTAACTGTCAAAAATTCTAATGTACATACCAAATGTATGAAGCGAGCCTAACGCAAACCAAACACACTGTAATTTGAAAATCTAACTTTGATAGAGCGTTAAGTAGTGGAGTTGGCTGCAAACAAATTGGGTTTTTTTGTGGAAAAGTGATAAAATTTTAGTTACTTTCTGCTTTATCTAGCAATTTTATCTCTATTTTTTCGTTTCAACTTACATATTTGATTTTATTAAAAACAATATGTTATCATTACTGTATATGACAGAGCGAGCGTTGCGCTTCAGCTGATTTAGAGGCTCGACATGTCAAAAGTTGTATGTGTTGGGAAGAAGTTGCAAAGCAACAAAACAAATCTAAAATACATACAAGCCTTCGCAATTTTCTTCTGTTTTTTGTTGTAGATAAATCGACTTTGGTTGTGCTCTTTGTCCTTGTAGCGTTAAAGCTAGGCACTGGACAGCATTTTGTTTAACGTACTTATTTTGGTTTGTCTGTAAAATGTTTGGTAATACGTCAATAATACTACAATTTGATATTATCAAGAATTTTTCTTTTTATTCAAATGTATTCAGGTTCATTTAGTATGTTACGCTCCAAAGGATTTGGTTGAGGTTTGAGCTTCATTAGATACGTTACTGCATGTTTTGATATTTCTCCTTCGACTTATGGCACGTTTAGCTGAGGCAGTGCCTCATAACTCAATCCTAAAACACCGAATTGGTTCGAGGATCGACTTGTACGGTAAAAGTTTGAAATCTAAGCTTGGGGTAGATTTTATGCCTATAAGCCGAATAATCCGAGATCCAAGGTAACACAAATGAAATTAAAACTTTTATTTTGGTATCATTTGGTTATTTACGTGAATAGGGGGCGTGAGTCCCTTCGCAGTGTGAAAGTTATATGAGTACATTTTTGTTCATTCACCTTTATTATCCATTTCTTCAACCATTTTTTCAAATTGATTATTAGGTCTTGTAAATGTTGTGATGCTTTTTGCGAGCTTTCATGAATATTTGCATCAGTATATGGTGATGTGTGGACTCGGGTGGTAATTGGCAGATCTGATGTGTACAGTAAATATAAAATGGGTTTCAAAATACTTCCTTGGGAAACTCCGGCCTCAATGAGCTGAGGCGAGCTTAAAAAATCTCCTTCTATTAGCAAAAACTTAACGGGCAAGTTCAGCTTCAACTTACACATTAGGCCTTCGTGTCAAAACTTTTCTTTCTTTAAAAGTATTTTTAAGTACATTACACAATCTGTACTACGAATCAGAGTACAAAAGGAATTTCAAGAGTACATGCATACATGTACCCTTTTTAATCCCTCTCTCCCCTCTCGCCTACTAATGAAGAATTGCTGCGACAAAAGTTGCATAATGTAATTCGGCACTATGATTCCTTATTTATGTGGTCTTTTCCTGGCTTGGGAATCGTAGTTATCAAAGAAATCTTCCACTTTGTGGGAAATTATTCAATACGTAAATTGTTACTGATTTGATTTTATCAACACCAGGAGTTTTCTTGGTGTTTAATAAGTTATTGCTTTTTCAATATCGCTAACTTCAAAAGTTAGGGATACTCCAGCACTAGCCTCGACAGGTGGCAACACAACGATATCTACACAAGAAGGCAGACTTACATACGACTGATCTTTGAAGGTTTCTAAACGTATGCCATAATTAATAATCTGATTGAGGGGTTGGGGCTAGGTCTTTCAGATAGTTTTTTAGAGTGGCAAGTGTTCGAGATACCAGCATCTCTCTTAGCTGTTTCGTGCATTCTTTAAGTCTGCTTTTGAGTTGAGGAGACAGTGTGATTGCCACTCTCTGTGTTTACCGTTATAGTCGCCTGATGTTACGATTTGTAGAAGACGCTATAATGAATTTCTGATATTTGAAATCTAGGAATCCAAGAAATAACTAAATTTTGATAAAATTCTTCAATAAAGAGGAGTATGACGAAATAGTAAAAGTCTTAAATAAATTCGAAGGTCTATTCTTCAAAGAAGGTGATCAATTAACTAGCACCATGGAAATCCAACACGAAATAAGAACAGTGACAGATGAACAGATAAATTCCAAACTATATCGGTATCCCCCACAATACGAAATGGAAGTTAGGAAACAAATACAGGAAATGGAAAAACAGGGAATCATAAGAAAAAGTTGTTCAAGATATTCAAGCCCCTTAATAGTGATACCGAAAAAAGTCGACAATTCAGGAGAAAAAAAAATATACAGAAAACTCAACGAAAAAACTATTGATGACAAATTCCCATTGCCAAATATAGATTCAATTTTGGACAAGTTAGGAAGAGCGCAGTACTTTACAACTTTAGACCTCGCAAAAGGATACCATCAGATTTTAATAAGGGAACAAGATAGGGAAAAATCAGCTTTTGTGACACCACATGGATTATATGAATTCATAAGGATGCCATTTGGGTTAAAAAATGCCCCGGCAACTTTTCAAAGACTTATGAATGAAATACTACGCGATTTTATTAACAAAACATGTATAGTTTACCTAGATGACATTCTTATATTTAGTACGTCTCTTCAAGAACATATAAAGTCTCTAACGGATATTTTCAGAGTTTTGAAACAGGCCAATTTAAAAATACAGATTGCTAAATGCAATTTTATGAAAAGAGAGACAGAATTTTTGGGCCATATACTAACAAAAGAAGGTCTTAAACCAAATCCTAATAAAGTTAAGACAAGTCAGGACCTGATTTTACCAAAAACCGAAAAATAAATTAAAAGCTTTTTAGGACTTACCGGATATTACCGTAAGTTCGTAAAGGATTATGCAAAGATTGCCCAACCGATAACAAAGTATTTGAAAAAAGGAGTTAAAATAAATGTTCGGGACCCAACATATATAGAAGCTTTTGAAAAGCTTCAATGCTTGAAGGTAGTCCTCACTAAAATCACTCATAAATAAATAATGTTTTTTCGGGCTTTTATAAGTATTGCAGAGCCACCACATGATCTTTCACGGGGGTTCTCAGTATCATATAATATATAGCCATTGATTTAAAGAAAAGTATTTGTTGTTATGTGTGTATCTGAAACCAGCATGACATCAATCTTTTGATTCTTAAGGAAGTACACGAGTTTATTTTTGTGTTGGCGTAAGCCGTTTGCGTTCTAGAAACATATTTTTAAACAGTTCATGGTTTGTTAAGTACCGCCTGCAGCAACATAGATTGCATGTGTACCATTTCTTGCCTCTGCGGCTCATAAAACTGTTTAACGAATGCACTAACATATTGGGTTATTGGTTGGGCTAACTGAGGATAATAAGCTTTTGTTCGTCTGCTTAGCAGGAGTATTTAATTCTTGAGTTGACTTCCTTACCATAGAATAAACTGGATATTCTCTGTAGTTAGCAGTATGATTTCCACCACAATTGCTACATTTTTTAACCTTCGTATCATTCTTTGGTTTGTCGCATTGAGCGGAACATTGTAGCTCCCAACACACAACGCAGACTGGAGGCAATTTGCAGTACGACCACAGTCTTGGCAATTTTTACACTGGTTTTGTCATCTACTGTGGTTCCTCTACTGTAATTTTGTAGTGCAATAGGTACTTCAGATTGTATTGAGGGTGTGTTTCGTTTTTTTTTTCAATCTCATATCTCTGGGTACCAGTTCAATTTAAAAAGTGGTTGGAGCATACGGTCTCGATTTCTAAGATTATCTGCAATTTTAAACTTTTTGAAGGCCAGCTCTTATTTCTTCATGTTTGTTCCACTTTTTAATACATATATTTTTTGTTAATTTCAGTGTTAATACAATGTTATTGTGCATAATGCACAATAAGCACACGATTACATGATTTTTAGGGTTCCGTACACAAAGTGTAAAAACGAAACCCTATTGTTTTCGCTACAATGTCTGTCCGTCTGTCCGTCTGTCCGTCTGTCAGCGCCTTTTATCTCTGGAACCGTAATAGGTAGACTCTTGAAATTTTCACAGATGATGTATAGTTGTTGCCGCTATAGCAACAAATACTAAAACTTATAGGGTGTTCCAATAGAGAGGTGTTATTTACGAAAATGTGTTTATTTCTTGAACTGTAGGAGGGATACACTTGAAATTTACAAACAGTTATTAAAACTTAGTTCACTATATAAACAAGTATAAAAAAATAAAACTAAAAATTAAAGGGTGTTCCGATAGTGGTGTGAAATGCATGTATAAGGCATAAGTTTTGTACCATAATAGGTAGACTCTTGAATTTTTTACAGAAGGTGTATAATTTTGGCCGCTATAGCAACAAATAACAAAATTTATAGGGTGTTCCGATAGAGAGGTGTTATTTACGAATATGTTTTTATTTCTTACAAACAGTAATTAAAACTTAGTTCGCTTTATAAACAAGTCTGAAAAAATAAACCTAAAAATTAAAGAGTGTTCCGATAGTGGAGTGATTTGCATGTATAAGGCCTAAGTTTTGAACCATAATTGGTAGACTCTTGAAAATTTTACCAAAGGTGTATAACTATGGCCGCTATAGCAAAAAATATTAAAACTTATAGGGTGTTCCGATAGAGAGGTGTTATTTACGAATATGTGTTTATTTCTTACAAACAGTAATTAAAACTTAGTTCGCTTTATAAACAAGTCTAAAAAAATAAACCTAAAAATTAAAGGGTGTTCCGATAGTGGTGTGCTTTTTATGTGTAAGGCCTAAGGTTTGAACCATAATAGGTAGACTCTTGAAAATTTTACCAAAAGTGTATTACTGCGGCCACAATAGCAAAAAATATTAAAACTTATAGGGTGTTCCGATAGAGAGGTGTTATTTACGAATATGTGTTCATTTCTTACAAACAGTAATTAAAACTTAGTTCGCTTTATAAACAAATCTGAAAAAATAAACCTAAAAATTAAAGGGTGTTCCGATAGTGGAGTGCTTTGCATGTATAAGGCCTAAGTTTTGAACCATAATTGGTAGGCTCTTGAAAATTTTACCAAAGGTGTATAACTATGGCCGCTATAGCAAAAAATATTAAAACTTATAGGGTGTTCCGATAGAGAGGTGTTATTTACGAATATGTGTTTATTTCTTACAAACAGTAATAAAAACTTAGTTCGCTTTATAAACAAGTCTGAAAAAATAAACCTAAAAATTAAAGGGTGTTCCGATAGTGGTGTGCTTTGTATGTGTAAGGCGAAAGTTTTGAACCATAATAGGTAGACTCTTGAAAATTTTACCAAAAGTATATTACTGCGGCCACAATAGCAAAAAATATTAAAACTTATAGGGTGTTCCGATAGAGAGGTGTTATTTACGAATATGTGTTTATTTCTTACAAACAGTAATTAAAACTTAGTTCGCTTTATAAACAAGTCTGAAAAAATAAACCTAAAAATTAAAGGGTGTTCCGATAGTGGAGTGATTTGCATGTATAAGGCCTAAGTTTTGAACCATAATTGGTAGACTCTTGAAAATTTTACCAAAGGTGTATAACTATGGCTGCTATAGCAAAAAATATTAAAACTTATAGGGTGTTCCGATAGAGAGGTGTTATTTACGAATATGAGTTTATTTCTTACAAACAGTAATTAAAACTTAGTTCGCTTTATAAACAAGTCTAAAAAAATAAACCTAAAAATTAAAGGGTGTTCCGATAGTGGTGTGCTTTGTATGTATAAGGCCTAAGTTTTGAACCATAATAGGTATGTAGACGCTTGAAATTTTCACAGAAGGTGTGGCCGCTATAGCAACAAATATTAAAACTTATAGGGTGTTCCGATAGAGAGGTGTTATTTACGAATATGTGTTTATTTCTTACAAACAGTAATTAAAACTTAGTTCGCTTTATAAACAAGTCTGAAAAAATAAACCTAAAAATTAAAGGGTGTGCCGATAGTGGAGTGATTTGCATGTATAAGGCCTAAGTTTTGAACCATAATTGGTAGACTCTTGAAAATTTTACCAAAGTTGTATAACTATGGCTGCTATAGCAAAAAATATTAAAACTTATAGGGTGTTCCGATAGAGAGGTGTTATTTACGAATATGTGTTCATTTCTTACAAACAGTAATTAAAACTTAGTTCGCTTTATAAACAAGTCTAAAAAAATAAACCTAAAAATTAAAGGGTGTTCCGATTGTGGTGTGATTTGCATGTATAAGGCCTAAGTTTTGAACCATAATAGGTATGTAGACGCTTGAAATTTTCACAGAAGGTGTATAACTGTAGCCGCTATAGTAGCAAATACTAAAACTTATAGGGTGTTCCGATAGAGAGGTGTTATTCAGGAATATGTGTTTATTTCTTGAACGATAGGAGGCATAGTCTCCAGATTTAAAAAACAGTAATTAAAGCTTAGTTCGCTATATAAACAAGTATAGAAAATAAACCTAAAAATTAAAGGGTGTTCCAATAGTGGTGTGATTTGCATGTATAAGGCTTAATTTTTGAACCATAATATTAGACTCTTGAAATTTTCACAGAAGATGTGGCCGCTATAGCAACAAATATTAAAACTTATAGGGTGTTCCGATAGAGAGGTGTTATTCACGAATGTGTGTTTATTTCTTGAACTGTAGGAGGCATACAGTAAAAATTTAAAAACAGTAATTAAAACTTAGTTCGCTTTATAAACAAGTCTTAAAAAATAAACCTAAAAATTAAAGGGTGTTCCGAAAGTGGTTTTATTTACATGTATAAGGCCTAAGTTATGAACCATAAAAGGTAGACTCTTGAAATTTTCACAGAAGGTGTATAACTGTGGCCACTATAGCAATAAATACTAAAACTTATCGGGTGTTCCAAAAGTGCGTGTTATTTACGTTTATGTCTTTTTTTTGAGCTGTAAGAGGAAACCACTTACAATTTGCAGAATGTAATTAAAACTATGTTAGTTTTATAAACAAGTATACAAAATTGAACTTAAATATTAAAGGGTGTTCCAATAGTGACGTGATTTGCATGTATATATCCTAAGTTTTGAATGAATAGGTGGAATCTTGAAATTTTTACAGGAGGTATATAACTATGTCCACTATAACAAATAATAAAAATTAAAGGGTTTTCCGCCAGTGACGTGATTTGCATGTATAAAGCCTTATTTCTTGAACCGTAACAGGTAGACTCTTGAAATTTTGTACAGAAGATGTGTTGCCACGGCCGATATGACAATTACTAAAAATTAAAGGGTGTTCCGACAGTGACATGTTTTTCACTTATAGTGACTTATTTTGTAATCGCAATAAGTAGACTCTTAATATATTTATAGAAAGGAAGTTGCCATGGCCACTATAATGAATAATAAAATTAAAGGGTGTTTCGACAGTGATAAGATTTTATAAACCGTAATAGATACCCTCTTGAAATGTTTACAGTAGATGTAGTACTTCGGCCGCTATAACAAATATTTAAAATTGAAGTGTGTCCATTAGTAACGTGTTTTTCACGAATATTACCGTATTTTTTTAACCGCAATAGGTAGGCTCCTGATATTTTAATAGAAAGTGTATTACCATGGCCGCTATAAAATTAATTACATATTAAAATTTAAAGGGTGTTCTAATTATGATGCGATTTTCGCGAATATTACTTTAATTTTAAAATTTAAGGGTGTCCCATAAGACATAAAGAAATAAACAACTGGAATTTTTAAATTATACTGAACATAGTACGGAACCCTACGTGTGTGAGTGTAACTCGCACTTAACTAATTTATTATTTCTACAAACGACTACTCGATGAATTTTACTTTTGTAGAAATAAAGGTGAAAATTGCGATTCAGAAATTCAGGTGAGCTGCATACTGGCCGTAAAAGATAAAGAAGCTATGTTAAAAAAATGTTCTTATAAAAGTAGTTACGCTGTTTTCGTGAACATTGTGGCTGTCAAACCCCTAATGCAGCATGCAGACAAGGTATGAAGTTTTAATAAATATGGTAGTTCCCATATTTTCCAAATTCAGAGGCTTAGTAAAGGCGTAGCTGATAGCGACAGCCAATCAATACCATCCAAAAAAGATGAGGAAGTAGATGAACCCCCACTCTCTGACACTACGCACAGTGGGACTGGCAAAAAATATAAGGAGAGCTTATAGAACATTAAAATTTGGTACAAAGTTTTATCAAAAAAATTGTTGCTATTATTCATAACATGAAGATAATTAAGCTTAAAAATATGCACTACTTTTTATGTATGAAGTTTCTTTGGACTAGTGAAATTTCATGTGACTTTTTTTTATAAAATTTATAACTTTGTTCAACAGTATGCAATGTTATGGGAATTTTATTTATTAAATCGAAAGAATACACTCCCACCTTTAATTTCATTGCAACCATTTTTAAGTGCCATCATAAAGACCTTTATGTAGAAGTACTATATTTTCAAAATATACTTACAGTAAATATATATCGCAAAAGGAAATTATGTAACCGAACCATTGAAATTCATGAAAATCTGAGGCAGTTTCTGAAGAGTTTCATTAAGGTGACTTTGCCGCGTTATTTTGGAAAAAAAATTTTAAAAATAAAAAAACTAATGATGCATTTCCCTTAACTAAACAGTTCTCTACAAAACTACATCATTACATTTTTGATATTTTATACTCGAAAAATGTATTTTTTGCCAGCAAAATCCTACTGTGCTACGGAGGGCTCACAATCAGACTTAGGTCTGGTTTGGGAGTTCTTCGGGCATCTGGGGGTTGCGGAGGAGGACAAAGATGTTCTTCTGGACTCTGATCCAGAGGACATTGATGTCACCGTCTTCTACGACCCTGATAAAGATGGTGAGGGTGATCCAGATCAACCTCCACTACTCTAAGACAGCAACTGCTGCAATAATTCTTCGCCTTGCAGAGCGAGATGAAGACATCGCATTAGTCAAAGAGCCATGGATTAATAATGGTAAAATTTGTGGACTCCATGCAAAAGGCTACAAATTATTGTATGCAGCAGATTCAGGTAACAACAAAACTATTAGATCCTGTATTATAGCAAAATATCACCTCAACATCTTCATTCTATCTGATTACAGTTATGAGGATTCGGTGACTGCAGTTTGGGAAGAGGCTGAAGCTGTGGTGTGGTTATCCTCAACTTACATGCCACATGACCAGGACCCTCCACCCAGTAGTTTGGTGGAACGTCATTCCCGTTCTTATTGACTACTGTACCCCATTACCCTTCTTCACAAGCAGCTTTGACGGAGGGTCCTGCACCTCCACCTGGAGTAGTCTGTGTATACACGGATGGCTCTAAAAGGGGTGATAGGGTTGGGGGTGGAGTTTATGTGGAAGATTTTGAAATAAAAATGTGTTTCAGACTTCCAAGTGACAAGCAGAAATATCTGCCATTAAAAGAGCGGCAAACTGGTTAAGGTACCACAGAATATTCAACAGGGATACCTGGTTTTGTACCGACAGTAAAGCTGCAATTCTGTCCCTAACAGGTGTGTTTATTACATCAAACTTAGTCTTGGAATGCCGGACATCTTTAAATGTGATGGCGGAATATTCAACTGTCACCCCTAAATGGGTGCTGGGACATGGGACTATTGTAGGCAACTGTGTTGCTGATGAACTGGCAAAGAAGGGAACTTTGCTCAACGATAGCGCCATTGACGTCTATTGTAGCATTCCCGTCTCTGCTTACGGGCATCGAATAAATCGAGCCTTACATGATCTGGTCCAGGCGAGGACGATCTGGTGTCTACTGGATCAGAAAAAATGGATTTGCTATTTCGGCTGCCAAAAATGCAGCTACGTGATTTAATATCAACGATCACTGGACATTGCCTATTCGGAACTCATGGAAGAAGAATGGGTCTCCATTACAATGATTTCTGCAGAAGTTGTCAGGATGAGGAAGAGGAGGAAACTGCCGAACACCTCCTATGCCATTGTCCTGCGTTAGAATACCAACGCCTCCAGCGCCTTGGACAACGGTGCTTTGCAAGCCTCTCCTGTGTCTCTCTATTGGAACCGAGCAGGATTAACTCCTTTCTGAGGAGCAACGGATGGTTTTCTAACCTACTTCCACTTGGCGAGGTATAGACACTCTCGCCAACAATCTGGCTCGACCAACCTGCCCTCCGTGGCTACCTCCCCACATTTCTGACCTTCTTTGTCTGCCTTGAAACTATCTGTGTTTTTATTCTATGTCTTCTCTTAAAGCTTTTTCTCTTTTCTATCTCACCCTTTTTTTTCCTTTTTCCCCTCCTATTTTGCAGGTAACGCAAAGGGACCAATACTTGGACCCAAGTGAGCTGTATTGAAGCTGCCTGCTTAACCTAACCTAACCTAACTTTTTAACGAAACTTGATACTATTTTACTTAACATAAGTGAAGGTGATATCTCAAAATTACGAGCCGATCATAAATAAGTAAAATAATTCTGTAGCTTGTGAACCACAAAAGATATCTCTATGATAATTCACTGAGGAAAAGCGGAAGAATAAGGCAGGATTGAGGGGAAGCCGCCTTTCTCAAAAATTTTTTTATATGTCCCCAAAACTTTATAATTTAATTATTTAGAATTTCTGAACCTTTCTTTCAAGTAATAAACGATTAATGATGTAAGTTAAACTATTCCATTATTTCGTTTAATTTAAATATAAAGTGCAATATAATCGCAATTCTCACTTTTTATACAAAAATAAAAAAAAAATTTTAAATAAAGGCACTTTTTTATTTGTGAAAACCAAAAGACAACAACAGCTAAAAACTGTTTATACCCACAACGCAAATAAGAAAATATTTGTTATAAAAAGGAGTCAAAACCAAAATATTATATGAATAAATATTTGAAACAAGTATAAAATAATTTGCGGTTAGAAGTGGTCGAAACTTCTTAAAACCACCTTAATACAAAGAGAAAATAATAATATAAATGTTTGCATCAGAACGTAGCTATAAAGGGCAAGTTTAACTGCAAAAATATTGGTGACGGTGGTATTTTATTTAAGGTATGTTTGGTTTATTGTTCCAGTTGCAAAATTTATTCAATATGGAATTTAAAGTGGCAGAAGATGATATCACCATATGCGGAAAAAAAAGCGGAATATTGGTACTTCAGGAAAGGCACAACAAATATTTAAATTTTTTATGGGCTACCATTGTTTCCACGATATATTTCGATTCCATGCGTTCTTGGCATGCGTTCTTGGGCCGCTTAACTTATCGATAGTTTGTCAAGAAATGGTTTAAGTTAATTAAATATGTTTATATAGGACTCGCCAATTGGAACGGGTGTTTTTTTCATGATAATTATGTATATTGTTTTGGCTGTTATTAGTTTTTCTGTTTACTGTTTCATATAATGAAGACTAGTCGCCATAGCAGATATTAATGAAAAACCGTGGTTATGCTATTACCATATCTTATGTTCTCTGTAATAAAATATGGTTGCGATGAACAACGTATACTTGTTGTAATCATTACTAGGGTCACGATCACCAAGCTGTTAGTACTATTTGATCATAAATTGTTACTACAACCAAAAAAATACCACAAGGTTGGATTGAGTTATTTAATTTTTGCTAAACTACAAACTACACCCCAAGGTCTTATAACTGTTCCAAAATAATGGTTTTTTATAACCATATTATATTATTAACAAACAAAATACATTAAGTTTGTTTATAACGAGTGATTTTTTAAGAGCTTGAGAACTTTTTTTTTTAAAAAAAACGCATAAAATTTGCAAAATCTCATCGGTTCTTTATTTGAAACGTTAGATTGGTCCATGACATTTACTTTTTGAAGATAATTTCATTTAAATGTTGACCGCGGCTGCGTCTTAGGTGGTCCATTCGGAAAGTCCAATTTTGGGCAACTTTTTCGAGCATTTCGGCCGGAATAGCCCGAATTTCTTCGGAAATGTTGTCTTCCAAAGCTGGAATAGTTGCTGGCTTATTTCTGTAGACTTTAGACTTGACGTAGCCCCACAAAAAATAGTCTAAAGGCGTCAAATCGCATGATCTTGGTGGCCAACTTACCGGTCCATTTCTTGAGATGAATTGTTCTCCGAAGTTTTCCCTCAAAATGGCCATAGAATCGCGAGCTGTGTGGCATGTAGCGCCATCTTGTTGAAACCACATGTCAACCAAGTTCAGTTGTTCCATTTTTGGCAACAAAAAGTTTGTTAGCATCGAACGATAGCGATCGCCATTCACCGTAACGTTGCGTCCAACAGCATCTTTGAAAAAATACGGTCCAATGATTCCACCAGCGTACAAACCACACCAAACAGTGCATTTTTCGGGATGCATGGGCAGTTCTTGAACGGCTTCTGGTTGCTCTTCACTCCAAATGCGGCAATTTTGCTTATTTACGTAGCCATTCAACCAGAAATGAGCCTCATCGCTGAACAAAATTTGTCACATTTGAACATTTCGAACCGAACACTGATTTTGGTAATAAAATTCAATGATTTGCAAGCGTTGCTCGTTAGTAAGTCTATTCATGATGAAATGTCAAAGCATACTGAGCATCTTTCTCTTTGGCACCATGTCTGAAATCTCACGTGATCTGTCAAATACTAATGCATGAAAATCCTAACCTCAAAAAAATCACCCATTATATAACCAAAATATAGTAAAAGTAAATTAAATAAGATTTGGTTGCAAAAATATTTTGGTTTCGCAGGAATATTTTACGGGTTTGTGTCTAAAAAAATTTATTTAATGAATTGCGACATTTCGTATATCGAATGGTTAATAATAGTGTGTTTTATTATGTTTTTACAAACGGACCTACGGCGTATAACAATACCGCGTATAACAATATTATAGTTTTTATCGTATATTTATTTAATTTAACCATGTAATGTTTATATTGCATCATAATAACATACAATTTCATTGACGTATTGTCATTTTATATTATAGTATATTAAAATTTTAACATAATTATGGTTATATGTAATGTAGTAATAATTATTCTAATATAGCAATATTATGCTAATAATAATGTGTTTGCACTACAACCATATAATCAAATCATAAGACGTTGATCTTTAATTATGGTCACCTCAACCATGTAAGCATGTAAGCTTTTTTGTGGTAATGGTAAGGTTACTGGGCCTATTTGATGATATATGACCAGCGTCGCCGTTTTGGTCCAATTGGACCAAATTTGGTCCGAAAAATTTTAAATTTTTAAATTGGTCCGATGGTCGGACCAATTTTATTTTGGTCCGTTTTGTCGTTTATTA
Source organism: Phasia obesa (assembly GCA_949628195.1). Classification (NCBI taxonomy): domain Eukaryota; kingdom Metazoa; phylum Arthropoda; class Insecta; order Diptera; family Tachinidae; genus Phasia; species Phasia obesa. Next base: position 70,020,707 of record OX451216.1, on the reverse strand, counting down.
TTTTTCGTGCTATTTTCTTTTTATTTTTAATGTACGGCAAACATCTCATATATTTAAAATAGTTTTTACACACCGATATACGTTCACAAATTAATTATTAACGACGTTTTAAAAGTTTCCTAAACTAATTGAATGTGATCCTGATTTAATAGTAGCAAAATGGAATTTGATGCGGCTCAGCGAAATAAAAATTTCCGTTAATTTAAATATTAATGACTTTTGGCAAGAAATAGCATCAATAAAAAACGGTTTAAACGAAAAATGTTTTGGAAATATTTCTAATTTTATATTTAATTTATTATCTCTGCCACATAGCACCGCCGCAGCTGAACTCAAATTTTTAACTCTATCGCTTATAAAAACCAAATTAAGAAATAAACTGGAAGTAAATACTATCAACAGTATTATGTCTTGCAAAGAAATTATTGAAATAAATAATCCACACTATGTGTGGTCAGCAAAATGAGACATATGTACATACCTAATCAAATATAAAATAATTTAATTTTAAGTGCTCATGAAATATTTTACATAAATAATTTTTTATAATTAACGTTCTTTGTTGATATTAATGTTTTTAATACATGCCAATAATCATATAAAATGTGTTAGGTTTCATCATTCTTTTTTGACAGTAAATGCAAATACATACACAAAAATACTGAATAAGATTATTTTAGTTCTCTGCATTTTAAATGTAGTTATTTATAAATTTCATTATATAATTTTTTTCATACCTGAATTATTTAAATCAAATAAATTATGTTTAAAACCTTTATTTTACTTAATAAAATGTTTTTAAAAAACATTAATTGGTATATTAATTGAGTTTTAAAATTTAGTCCGATGAAAACGGTTTTGGTCCATTTTTGGAAAAATTTTGGTAAAAAAAAACAAATTTCCAACGGCAACACTGCATATGAATATTAATTTTATAAGAAAAACTAATCAAACAAAACGTATTATTAAGAAATAATATTGGAATGAATTATTTTTATTACAATCTGGTACATAATTTAATAGCATTTATTTTTTAAGGATGATTTCTGGCAAATCTCAGTCAAATTTTTGACTACTGTTTCCAATAAATCTGCTCGTATGGTTTGAATTTTGGCTTCCAACAATGCTTCAACAATTGCTGGTTTATTGGCATAAACCAATGACTTAATATGGCTACATAAAATGTAATCCAGTGGCGTTTAAGCGGATGAACGACGGGACAAATTAACAGTATCACTTCTGGAAAATCACCTAAGTGATTTTCCAATAAGTCGAATGCTAAGTGCACTGTATTGAAAACTTTGCCATCTTGTTGGAACCTCATATCGTTTATGATTAGCAGATTAATTTTTGAGAACAAAAACTTAGTCAGCCTGACCCGATCCTAACGCCTGCTCCTTGCTTATTTCTCAAGAAATAAGGACCGATTATGCTGCATGTAAATCACAATAAACAGTCTTAATAAAGGTTATGTCGATTCGTTAATGGCTTGATGATTGTCTTCACATTATAGATAGAAATTTTGCTTATTGTTGTAACCAGAAATGGATTTCACCAATAAAAAAATCTTTGATAAAAAGGCTTATCTTTGGCCAGTTTCAGCAAAAATGCGACGGAAACGATGGTTGTTTGACTTCAATTCGTGCACGACTCTTCCATAAAATATTCCATGTATTCGACGGCCAACAAGTTGAAAACGGCGACGAATCGACATTTTTGCGTCTTCTTTAATACTTCGCGCTACAGCAGCAATATTCTCTTCGGTACGCACATTTCTTAATCTTGTTGATGGTTTTGAATCAAGGAGAGTAAAATTAGTGCGAAAACGATCAACAGCTGCACGAATTGTTTGCTTATTAGGCCGATTATGTTGAACGAAAATTGGACGTGCTCTAAAACTTCACTATAAAATTTATTTTTATTTCACAACTTGAGTTGCTTTGTTCTGGCGTTAAGTGATTCATTAATCATGTTAATAATCTCAGCTGTCAAACAAACAAATATTGTAGGGGGGTTATTATGTTGTAGAAACAGACCACTTACTTCATGGGTCCCCTTTCGTTCCTCAGTGATTTCTGGTATCTGACTGCAAATTTACGAATACCTTACTTTCATTGAGTATCGTGATGTCCCTAGCCTTTTACTTTCGACTGTAGTGATTTCAGACAGGCGACTGATTCATGTCGACATTCTTCGTCGTCACAGAGTCTATGGTAACATTTGCTAAAGGCCAAGCAAGGTCTCCACAGCATCTTAATTTAATATGTGTCTGGCCGTGGTTCAAAGTCTGCAAGTATCGTCTTACCTCGATTTTTAACTTCATCGGATAATACTTGACAGTCCGTGACTTATCACTAACGAAGTTAACCATTTGTAGGCACACAGATTATATCCAAAAGCTCCTTCTGTAGCAAAAAATTCCAGAGTCTTTGGTGGAAATCGAACCCACAACCCCGGAATAATAGACTAGCACCCTACCTGGTCTCCCACTGAGGCACCCAATCGTAGTTATTAATATCGAAAGTTATCGTACTGATAAAAAAAACAACACCCCGCTATAACGTCATTTACAAATAGTAGTGCATTATAGGTTCGAAATGATCACAACAACACACATACATATAACGAAACACAAAACATAACTGTAAACAGCTTTGAAATAAAATATTTATTTATTTATATAAGAATTATTGTTATACAAGACAAGAATAACCTTTAAAAGTTGTAACAAGGAAAACATACTTTGCTAACTGCCATTGTAACACAGCACACAATCACATACAGGTGAAGGGAATAAAATTAATTTATATTTATGGGTAGTACAGTGGTGAAATTAAAAATAGGGATATTAAAAACTGCACTAAGAACTATAAGAGCCAACTATTTTAGTTTCCTAAATACAGATTGCCAAGAACTAAATAACTTTAACTGTATTCGTATGTACAGAATTAGATTTGATTCCCTTATCCAAATTATAGACACTGTACGGATCTACAACTTCTTCGTACATGTGTATAGCGCATTTTAAATTAATTCCGAGGGTACATTTTTGCTTTCATGTACATTTTATTTACCCTTTTAAATGTTAATAGAGAGACACAAGTGCATTTGCTACAATGTGACTGCAGGTTGTTAACAAGAACAACAAAACTAGTTTTTAAGCTTCCGGAGTTTATTTTAAAAAGCTAGTTATTAGCCCGCAAAGTAAAAATTACAAGAAACCTTAGACCATAAGTGCTGTTTTATGAATAAGTTATATCAACTACCTCAGGCAGGAGTTTTAAAGTTTTAATAATAAATATGTTGTGAATATACAAAATGTATAAATTTCATATGTATAATGTTTTTAAAGTTTACTTATCAAAGAACTATTTGAATTGGATTGATAGGTTAGCATAATTAATGTAGGTGGGATATCGAACCATACCAATAACGTTAGAATAATTCCAGAGGGTGCTGTAGCTTAAGTGGTTAGAACGTTGACTACTAAGCAATGGTCACGAGTTCAATACTCAGCCAAGGCAACATCAATTTTTCTGATATGTATTAATTTTTCTTTATAATAATGCATATCACAGCGCCCTCCTTCGCCGGTATTAGTACATAGCACTAAATCGCCGGCGAAGTAAAATAATTATAAATTGGCTATCCTAGCTTCAAACTATTTCGCCTAAATAACACCAGAGGCGCTGCAATACTGTTCTAAAAATAATCACAACGTGCAATTGCAGTGTTGCCAGAATCGAAGCTTTACTATCACACTAACTATCTGTCTTTAAAAAAAAAAAGATGGCTGATTGGTAATTGAGATTTGAGACTGTCGACTGGTCGTTATTCATGGTATTACTTATAATAGTAGCATTTGCCTAATGCTTAAATCCCCAATGGCGTCTACATATAAGATATGTCTGCCCTTAGCTCTAAGCAGGATTGTCAGATATCACGTGGCGATTTTCAATCTTAATTTACGATCAAATTTTGGATTTTGCGACATGGCGACTTTTTGGCGATTTTTAAAATATTTGGCGATTTTGTTGGTGATTTTTCCTTGGCTCTTGGTTAACATTAGAAAATGAATTTAGGAATATCAAAATGGATACTGAAGAAATTGAAGTTTTAAAAGTATATTAGTTTTCATATTTAAAGACGATTTTACTTTTGGAAACAGGATACTTTCGTAAAATAAAAATTTATTTAAACTTCACGAACATCTTTCCATTTTCATATTTAAAGATGATTTTACTTTTGTAAACTGGAAACTTTATTTAAAAATTACGAACATCTTTCCATTTTAAAATGTTACAATTCCTTACGACACACAAAATTTCTAAGTTTCAAAGATTTGTATAATTCCTAACATACCTTTTGATATTTATCTTTTCAATACAGTTACATTAGTCTCACACGAGGTGCTGGTAATACCAATGAATTTTTTATACTTTACTTTTTAAATACAAAGGAAGTTTTCAAGTAAGGCTTAAGTTCATTTTATACTCTGTAACTTAAGAAAATTATTTTTACAAATTAGGGGATTAATTTATATGCTGCTAATTACTGGACAGAAAGATCGTTTTCAATAATGAAATTCACCAAAACTTCACTGCGAAAAAAAGTCATAGAATTTGTGAATTTAAATAGTTCACGGTGACAAATACCTTAAGGATGGGACAGACCCAGATGTTCAGATTTCCATTTATTACAATAACCACAATGGTTTTAAATAAAAATTGTAGCTTGCTCGTGTTCATTAATCATTTTAAATAAAAAAAAACAAAATATTTTTATTTATATATAAATTTTTTTTGGGAATTTACACATCAGAAAACCTTTTTCCTAATTTTAAAGAAGACAAAAAATACTCTATAAGTTGTGTTTTGAAGAATTTTATTACTTATAGAGTAGTTTTGGCTTCTTTAAAATTAGGAAAAAGGTTTCCTGATGATCTGGCCTGAGCAACCAGTGAAATACGTATAGGAACTAGCCCTATTTCCCCAACAAATAAATTGCATTTTTATTATAAAACGTTGTGGGTAATTAACAAAATATTAAATAAAAAAATATTTTTATATTTTGGCTTTTTTTTTTCTATTTTTTCGAATTTTAGCTATTTTGTGATTTATTAAAAAAAAAATTTAAATTAAAGAATATTATTTATATTATTTCTAAATTTTAACGGCAATTTTTCGCTTCGATTTTGGGGAAATAGCTGAAAATAAATCTGACAATCCTGGTTCTAAGCTTTATACCAGCAAGTGCTGGCCAGATGATTCTTAAAGTTTCCATGCCTGGACTACTTTGTTTTTATCCAAAAATAGCATTGTCTGGGGTATTATAAGTCACTGGTGACTGTGTCAATAGAAAGTCAGTAGAGTTTCATTATTGACGTTTTCTGCAGGGTTATTACCTGTCACCAGTACTAGTGACTTACACTACCCCTATTTACTATAGGCATTTAACATGTGCTTGTCATTGAAAAGGTACTATTGACACTAGCACTATTGACTAGGTATTTCTTTTGGGACTATGTGTAGACATTCTAGTCTACACTTTTGGTAATTTTCTGAAGTAGATGTAATAAAATCACGTAATGTGAGTAAGTCATGTGATTTTTAGGACAGATCTGAAATAAATCGTCAACTTTATTAGATTTTTTTCTCATCAAAGGCAAATATTAAAATATAGACGCTTTGTTGATAATGTCTCCAGGCACAACAATAATTGACAAAAGTGGTGACGGGAGCCACTTGTCCCCAGTATAACTTTAATACTACAAGTTGTTAGTTTTTTCATTATTTTTTTATACTAGATCACCCTGTGTAAATAGCAAGTATCTGTCTATAGAAGAGAAGATCAAATTCGGCAAATTCGCGACATTTAGGGAACATCCTTTTATTTTATTTTCATTACTTGTTGTTACAGTAGATATTGTAAAATATAATCTCTGTAAATTTTAAATATCATCCTATTACTGTTTAAATATAAGGACTTTCTATGAAAATATCAGGAGTCTACCTATTACCCGAACACCCTTTAATGTTATTATTTGTTATAGCGGCCATGGCAATTTCCCCTCTATGAACATATCAAGAGTCTATCTATTACGATTCAAAAAATAAGGTAATACACGCGAAATAAAGGCACTGTCTTAATACCCTGATGAATGTGTTGGATACAAACTGTTGTAAAGGCCATATTAATACACATTCAATATTCTAACTTTTATATTTAAAAAATTAGGCCAAATGCAAATCACGTCACTGTGGGAAAACACATTAATGCTATTTGTTAAAGAGGCTTTAGTAATATACCATCTGTGAAAATTTGTATGTCTATTGTAGTTTAAAAATTAGTCCATATTCATACAATTCACGTCTCTGCAGGAACACGGTTTACATTTTACTCTTTGTTATAGTGGCCAACTTTTGTAAAAATTTAAGAGCCTACCTATTATCGTTCAAAACATATACATGCAAATCACATTACTATCGGAACACCCTTTTTGTAGGTTTTTAGGTTTAATCTTGTATATTTGTTTATAAAGTCAACATAGTTTTAATAACTGTCTGCAAATTTTAAGTGGTTGCCTCCCACAGCCCAAGAAATAAAGACATAAAAGATAATAAACACAACCTTCTGTGAAAATTTCAAGAGTCTGTTCAAAACATGGGCCATATACATCCAAATCATTTCACTATCGAAACACCCTTAACTTATAATTTTTTGATTTATTTTTTTTATAATTGTTTATATAGAGAACTAAATTTTAATTACTGTTTGTAATTTAAGTGTTTGCCTCCTTCAGTTGAATAAATAAACACAACCAAAAAAAATTTACAACCAAATATTCTTAAAAATGTAACCAAATGAGGAAAAAACTACCCAAAATTAAAAATTATTTTAATTTTAGGAAATACCACGAAAAATCAACAAGGCACTTAAAATGAATACTTCGGATTTTAATGAAACTTTTTTACTTAAGTATATTCCTTGACTTTCTAAATCCAAATATAATTTTAAAAACAATTTTCAAAGAAAAACTTATTAATTTAAGAATTAAAATTTGAAAAAAAAAATTTTTTATTTTATTTCACATAATTAATATTTCACAGCTATATAGCAATAAATTAATAATAATAATAATAATAATAATAATAATAATAATAATAATAATAATAATAATAATAATTACAATAATAATAATAATAATAATAATAATAATAATAATATAATATTAATAATAATAACAAAAGTTACTTCATTCTACTTTGAGAAAAACAAAATTTTATAAGTGTTTAAAACAATGTTTTGGCAGACCAGACATAATGAGAATCATTTTGATTTTGCAATTATTTTGATTGAATTACAAGCTTATTTTTAAATTTACTTTCTCTTAAAGCTGTGAAAAAAATCGTTCTGTAGCAGCTGAACTATGTGAAAAAACATTAACTTTTGAACAAAATAAATTAGTTTTTCGAAAAACTTCATTTATTGCATTTTTATGTTTGGACACAATATCCCAAAACTCAGCTATACTTATATAACTATCCAAAACAATGTTTCAAAATCTTATTAGTTTCCATTGGGATACAATTTTTTCCTCATTATCACCTGTTAAATTTGGGAAATATAGTAACAAAGCTTACAAACTTATATCTGAATTACTTTGTAAGCTTGAGAGGTTACTTTCTTGCATACATAGTCATTTAAATTTCAATCTTAAATATACTTATATTAAAGCGCGATTTAAAAAATGAGCATACATAATCACCCCTATTCTGCATTTCGATTACGTTCCCGCATTCAGTTACGCCAGAATCGAAAAAACGTTTTCCAAACAAAAATTGAATCGAAAGAAAAAGAAGAGAAGAGTATGTTTAATACAACTGTTTTTCTATGAAACGTTTGAAATAGGAACAAAGAAAACAAATAAACAAAAAATTATTATTAAAAAAATGTATTTGTCATTTAAAAAAAGTTAAATTTAGTGCGCATAACGTATTCGCTTTGTTATATAAAGACCATAGACTATTGACTAGACTCGACAACTCTGCATTACAGAGTCGTTAGATTATTATGACAGAGTTGTTTGAATAACACCATTATTGAAAAGAGATAGCATATATATATAATTTTTTATTGCTATCTTTATTGTTTGAAAGTGGTATTCAGTGGCAAATTTTTGTTTACTAAAAAAATTATTTTGGCGGCATGGAAAAACACAGCAAAATGTAAGTATATTTTTCCAATTGTAATTTAAATTAACTAACTATTTATAGGATTTTTTGGCGGCATGGAAAAACACAGCAGAAAAACACCAGAAGCCACAAAAGAAGAATCAAAGTCAATTAAAGCCATTAACAAGGATACTGTTCATAAAATATTTGAGGACAGGTGCGTATAATAAAAAAAAAATATTTTTGTTCACATTCACATTCAAAATTTTCTTTTCCAAAAGCTGGTTTTAAAATTGGCGGTGGCTGTTAAAGAATTGGTTGAGAATACCATTGATGCTGGCACTACACTCGTTGAAGTTAAATTACGTGATCAGGGCTTAGATTCCGTAGAATTAAGTGACAATGGCTGTGGTGTCGAAGAGAAAAACCTTGAAGGAATGGTATGTTAAATGAACCTTCAATGAATGTGTCGTTATTAAATTTCATACTTTTTAGCCGCGAAATATCATACCTTCAAGCTGAAGGAATTTATAGACCTGCAATCAGATGAAACATTTGGTGTTCGTGGCGAAGCTTTAAGTTCCTTGTGTGCTTTAGCCAACATGTCAATAACTACTCGCCACAAATCCACAGATGTAGCAACAAAAATTGATCTGGATCACGTTGGCAAAATATTAAAAAAGCAGCCTTGTGCCCGTGGCATTGGAACGACTGTAACACTAACGAACCTTTTTGAAACTACCTGTGCGCAGAAGATACTTTGTGCGAAATATCAAAAAAGAGTTCAAAAATGTGTCAAATACTGCAAGCGTATTATTTAGTCTCACGTGGAGTTCGCATTATATGCAGTAACCAAACAATAAAGGGTTTGAAATCTGTAGTATTGCAAACCCATGGATCTCAGGATATCTTATCCAGTATATCTGCGCATTTGGTAGCCGCCAAGTAAATTATATATTAGAACTTACATGTCCTTTAAAAAACGCCGATGGTGCAACTATACCAGCCAACGTATTAATGGAGCAGTTGCAAACTGATTTAGACGAAAGTTTTCATTTAATAAAAGATGTCGCGGACGCTTAAAACTTCAACTTGGTATATTTTTAAAACTAGTTGTAATACCTCAATAGCTTTCACATTATTATACGTCACTATTAATATGAGTGATATTAGTTTTCAGTAAATAATTCCAAAATTTCAAACATCTATGTAATATAGTTTTTTTAGAATTTTGTTTTATTTTGATATTTTTTAGCATATTTTATATTGTAATAATATAATTATCGTATTTAATGTTATAATTGTATTTATATTTAAATTTAAAGAAAGATACACAATAAAAACTAACATAGTTAAATGTTTTTAATTTCATAACATTAGTTAAAATGTTTTTAATTTCTTTAATTAACAAAATGCTTGACTTTTTACAATGTAAAGGCTTAAACTAAATATTAAAAAAATCTTACTCATTATATTAAACACTAATAATGGATATTTTTTAAGATCTAAATGTATAAAAGTTTAAAATACTATACAATTTCTACTCAAACGTTTTACCTTTACTTTGGACTTACGTTAATGTCGTTTATGGAAGCAGTTTCAGCCATAACAATATCTTCGTGTGGACTTGTGGTCAAACCTTTGCCAGCATCTTCTTTAGGTGAAATTTGCGATGTCACGCTGCTGCTACATTCCATTGGCTCATTTCCAGTGCTAAGACGACTTAAATTATTTTCATCTACCAGAACTATTTGTATCTGCCGGTTTTTCTTCTATTGCTACGTCTTCTTCTAATATTTCATCAGTTTTTGCAGTCTTGGTTGTCTATTTCTGTTAGTAATTCTTTATCTTTATTTTCTAAGGTTGTGTTTTAGAGTTTCCCATTAAGTCTTCTGTTTCAATGGGTGAGGATTTGTAATTTGACCCCAGGGCTCTTTTTTAATGAAAAACTCGAGCAACCATTTGCTAATAGCATTTCCTTAATTAAATAAAAAAGTTTTAAATATATGCCTTCATTTTTTAAATGTAATAGAATTTACTTAAGAACCATGGGAGGATAATATATGTTCTTGGATAAACAGCATTCAACTGCTAAATCATCAGTGCCAGTATCATCATCATTTTCCGTCTCCAGTTTTATGTCCGCTGATATAGACCCTTAAACACAGACAAAAATATAGTTCATATTTGGGTTTAAGTATTTAAAACATTTACTTACTATTTATTTTCGAATACAAACTGCATCTTGACCAGTAGGCAAATGTATAAATTGCTATGGTATTGGCATGAAATTCACAATTTGGATTGGTCATTACACGACGCAAATGCTATATGTATGAAGCCAACGTGCACTTCGCCGGAGAAACATACATTGAAACCAACGTGCACTTGGCCGGAGAAGCATACATTCGTGCACAGAATCCCTTACACTGCACAAACGACGTGAAGTATAATATTTTTATAATAAAGGACTCGAAAAATTTGCAAGGGACCTCTTCATCAAATAATATTTCACCATTCACCATCAGCCACTGGCAAAACTTATCGTGCCAATATGTTTGCACCTTTATGCCTAAGATATTTATTTTATGTTTTATTTTTACACTTTTTATTAATTTAAATATTATTTCACTTATTCATTCATTTTGTTGAATTAATTTCAAACTTTTTAAGAAAATAAAACTTTTGCTTAAATTTTATTTATATTTTTTTGTTTGTTTAATTGTAAACAATGACTACGTATAGCTGTTTCTTTTTACACGTTGTTTCAGACGATTCATGTTTTTTTCTTATTCGTCCAAATAAAAGTGTTAAAAACATATGTTAAGTCCCTTTTTCAGCTGTCAGAGTTGGGTATTCTGGTTATTTTGTGATAAAGACAATTATGCTGAACGTGTTGGTGCCGGTGCTCCTGTATTTTTAGCTGTCGTTGTGGAATATTTGGCCGCTGAAATTCTTGAATTGGCTGGTAATGCTGATCTTTACAACAGAAAGACCAGAATTATTCCTTGCCATTTTCAATTGACTATTCGTAATGAAAAAAGAGTTAAACAAATTATTTTCTGGGGTAACAATTGCTCAAGAATACCGAAAAGAATGCTAAAATTTTCAGTCGATAGAAACAAATTACATACCGCCATCAAGTGTCAGTTCGTAAGTTGCTAACAGCGTCAATAAAAGGTATATTCTGGAAGTACATACATATACATATATTTTTAGGATCTTAAAGAAAACATAACAGCATAAAATAAATAAGAGGTATTTGTGCTCCAACTATTCCAGTGTGAAGAATCCTGTAGCGCCGGAAGTCATATTTCAAATTGTTATATGTACATCTTTGTAGCACAAAAATAAAGTTTTAATTTATGGATCCACGAATCTTTCGTTTTCACTTAATTCACCAGCTTTTTACAATGATCGTGTACTTTTGTTTTCCACCAAAAATTTAAATAAAACTCTAAAATTTCAGTTAAAAGAGCCATTTAAAGTTAAAAACAATATTTATTGTATTTCATATTTACATCTGTTTAATTATACAATCTTTTAAACTAAGCAAATAAAAATCGAAAAACTTTCCGTTAACAAATTCACAACTTATAAAAACGTAGCTACGATCGTAATGCAGAATACATACAATCGTAAAAAATTAAATGAAACGGAACACAGAATATAAAAGTTGATAAACGGAGAAAATTTCGATTCGAATCGAAACGCAGAATAGGCGTGAATGTAAATATGTACATATTAAAATTTTGGTGAGAAAGTAACCAAAATCAAAAATAGTACACATCAGAAAAAAAATAACTAATTTTGGTTAAAAGTAACCAAAACGGCAACGCTGCACATATGTATACGTAAAAAACACGTCTCTATCGGAACACCCTGTATCTCCTGTATCTTTTAGTATTTTTTGCTATAGCGGCAACAGTTAAACATATTCTGTGAAAATTTCTACCTGACGATGACGGACGGACAGACAGACATTGTAGCTAAAACAATTTCACCCTTTGGGTACGGAATTCTAAAAATGAAAACTAACACAATAAAGAAATGTTTCTTTTATTGTTAATTATGAACCCAACTAAACATTACATTGATTTTACATTTACATTGATTTTACATGTACATTAATTTTACATTTACAATTGTTTTATTGGAGTTTCCTTTTCTGTCTTATACAACATCCTAAACTTTTCGGCAATTGTGTTATGAAAACGTTGTATGTCTGCATTCCATGTGTGACTGTTTGGTTTAGTTAAGTGTAATTTAATGTTTTTCTTATCTAAAAATTTCTTTATTCTGATAGCTTTAAATTCGTTGTCTGAAACTATCTTTTTGGGTTTTCGTATTTTATTTAAGAAGTCATCGAACTTCTCCGTAGCTGTGTCAGCATTTATTTCATTCACAAGCTCGTCGACTTTATTTGTATGTTTGTCTATGTTATTAATATTTGTATATAACTTCCGCGTAGTTTTTTTAAATCCCTTCTGGTTTTCCAGGATCTTAGAATTACCTTACATCAAAAGCTAAAGGTGAAAGATAAGATCCCCATACAAGATGATAATTTATTGTTTTGCCTTAACAAACGTATCTATAACAATAACATATGTATGTTAATGATGCATTAAATTTTATCTTATAACTTTTAGAATATTGCAGTACATTTGTTTGTGCTTGAGTTAGGAAGTACAACGTGTTAATTACGTAGATTAACACATGATAATCAAGTTGTTGCTGCCCTACAAATTTCCACATTACGAAAGCAGAAATAAAAAAATTTAAATTTCGATTATTTAATTTATTGCATTTTAATAAGAAATAAATATTATTTCAAAATTTGATGTTTGTTTACTAATAAAAAGTAAGCACATTAGTTTAGTAAATACTTGTTCAACTTTTTATTGATATTAAATATCTTCTACAAAAATTTAGAGCCCTTAAAAATGCAAATAATTTTGCAAAATATTTTTAAACTAGATATCCCGGTGCGCTTCGCTATACCAAACCACAAAAAATACAATAAACACTTGGAAGAAAAGTATGAATAATCTTTAACTCGAAAACGCACGCTATTCTCACTACAAAAATATTTCAGTTGATATGCCAGGTGCGATGTCCACTGTTCCTGCCCAATCTGTTTTTCGCTAGACTATGTGTTATTACACGATAGTAATATTTTACTTTTTATGACAGGTACAACTCCCACTATCTTAATCCAGTCTGTATTTTGCTAGACTATGCATATTAGTATAAAGGTTACTTGTGTAAAGTTTCAAGACTCTACCTGTGTTTCGCTAAACTAAAGGGTGTTTTTTATAGAGGTATAGAACTTTAAGTTGGCATTACTTTTCAAGATGGCGACCGATTTAACAGCTGTCAAGTGATTTATTCTCAGTTTGGTTTAGCAATTCATCATGAATAGACTCACGCTTGAACAACGCTTCGAATGGGCCCAAAACGAGATTACCGTTGTTCCCGATTTTCATAAGCGAATTTTGTTTAGCGATGAAGCGTACTTCTGGTTGAATGGCTACGTCAACAAACAAAACTGCCGCATTTGGAGTGAAGGTAATCCTCAAGTGTATGTCGAAACACCGTTACATCCAGAAAAACTGACTGTTTGGTGCGCTTTATGGGCTGGTGGAATCATTGGTCAGTACTTTTTCAAAAACGATGGTGGCCAGAACGTTAAGTCAATGGTGATCGGTATAGAGCCATGATTACTAACTTTTTCATTCCTGAATTGAATAACCATGATGTCCAGGAGATGTGGTTTCAACAAGACGGCGCAACATGTCACACAGCTCGTGGCTCAATAGATTTATTGAAAGACATGTTTGGTGACCGCCTAATTTGACGTTTTGGACCTGTGAATTGGCCTCCAAGATCTTGTAATTGAACACCGCTAGACTACTTTCTGTGGGGCTATGTAAAGTCATTGGTCTATGCGGATAAGCCACAAACGCTTGGCCATTTGGAAGACAACATTCGCCCTGTTATTGTCGATATACGGCCACAAATGTTGGAAAAATCCATCGAAAATTGGACGTCCAGATTGGACAACATCCGCGTCAGCCGTGGCGGTCATATGCCAGAAATCATATTTAAAATCTAATGCCACAAGGTTATCTTTTGGATAAATAAAATTTATGTCAATCGAATAATCCATCGTTTTTTTATTGCAACTTAAAGTTCTACACCTCTATAGAAAATACCAAAGTCCTTCGTTATCCTTCAATCTGTATTATATCAAGTCTGTTTAAGTATGTTAGTGGATATTGATGAGAAAATTCTTCATATAAGCGCCGCGCATAACATAATAACAAGGACAAGGGGAATGGTATATTTTGGTGTTCCTACATTGTGTTGGAATTTCAATTTCCTAAATGCACATTTTGCTAGATAGATATTTATTACAATTATTCTTGCGATCGCACATTGGACCATAAAAAAACAAAAGCAAAAACAACATAACTGCCATAAGCTTCTAAAATCTATCCGTCATAATTGAAAAACTCTACAAACAACCATATTTATTTCAATTCCAATAATATTGAATTTTTATTAAAAAAATTATTTAGAGAAACAAAAAACTTCCAACGTTACATATAAAATATTTTTTTGTTTGAATAATAAAAAGTTGAAGCAAAATATGCAATATTCTTGTACAACATGTGTGAAGGAATCAATATTTTACACTTCTCTTACTTAAGTCGAAAGTACTCAACACCATCTACTTCACTCATGCCGACAACTACCCACTTTAGATCATGAGTTGTGCAAACAGCACACACTATAAAATTGAATAAATGCGAGTATGAGTGAATTGATGTTTTCGTGATTCTGCAATATTTTCATATTTTCCATTTTATTTCTTTTCATTTTGATTGTTGCAACAAATATAATGCTACATAATACAAGTCACCAACATGATTTATGAATGTCGGTGTCGTCAACTATGAAAGCAATCAATCGATATTCAATTTTTCTTCCTGCTATAGTTATAGCTATTGTTGGTAGGGACGATGATTTTTGTTATTGTAGGAATTTTAATAAAAATAATAATAAAAAAAAAATCATCAACTTGACAAAACCATATAGGAAAATTAAGTATAAACGTTGTCATTTGAAACGTACTCATAGTTAAGTTAATAAGTATTTTTGTAGACATTTTTTGTAAAATATTTTAAAATAGTTTTTTACGAAATGTTAAAGTGCAGACACATATTGAAGTAGACTTATACCTCTAAAGTTATATTATGCAAACAAATGAGTCCAGCAAAACAAAATAGTAGTTTAGAATCATTTTTAACAAATAATATCCTGTGTGTTAAAGGTTTTTTAGTTTTTGATCAAGTTATTTATTGTTCTTGTTATTAAATTATTATTTTTCTTTATATATATTGAGATGTTGTAAAAATTAATATTTTAAAAACTTAGTCTATTCACAAATGTATATTATTAACAGGATTCTCTATTTCTTGCTATTGCTCTCAGCTCGTTAAACGATTTGGTCGATTCATTCAGTACGGTCCTTCTGCAGCTAGTCTTGTCCCCTGGGGGTTCCATTCTAATACGGCATGCGGTATTTCATCACTTGGTTTCCTTAATGTATGCCCAATCCAACCATACTTGCGTCTCAGTATATCTATATCACCAGTAATTTGATTAGTGGTGCGTAGCAATACTTCATTCGAGATGGTACGAGGCCACCATATTCCTAGACTTTGTAGAGTCTAGCCATGTTTCGCATCCATACAACAGCACTGACTTTACGCAGCTATTGAAAATTCTAATTTTGGTATTTAGATGAATTTTCCTTGAGTACCATATTTGTTTTAAATTATCAAAAGCCAAACGGGCTCTACGAATTCTATACGCAATGTCTTCGTTTGTACCCCCACTTTTATTGAGGATGTTACCTAGGTAGTCGAACTTCTCTACGTCTTCCAGATCCGAATTGTATAAAGTGGTAGGAGTGTTATTGTTAGTGTTCAATCTCATTATTTTTGTCTTGCCTACATTAATGCGAAGACCCACCTTCAATGCTGTATCTGCTATTAGGTTAATTTTTTCCTGCATGTCGCTGTGTCGGTTTGTGAGTAACACTATATCATCGGCATATGCTAGTTCACCTAAGGACTTGTTGAGTTTCCAGTTTAAGCCAATATGCCTTTGGTTCGATTCAGCTAAAATGACATCAAGAACTGTATTAAATAGCAATGGTGATTGTCCACATCCTTGCTTTACGCCACTGATGGAGTGAAAGGGGTCACTTAAGGCACCGTCATAAAGCACGCTACTAGTAGCTCCGTCATATGTTTTTCTCATAATGCTGAAAATCTTTTCAGGAATGCTTCTGGATAGAAGGGCTCTTCACACAAAGTCACGCTTCACCGCATCAAATGCTTTTTCAAAGTCAATAAAAGCCATGTACAGAGGGGCACTGAATTCTACAGATTGTTCTATTATAATTCTGGCTGTGCTTATATGGTCTATGCATGACCTATTGCACCGAAATCCGGCTTGCGACAGACTTAGTTGGCCGTCGAGAATTTGTGAAATTCCTTTTAGTATTATGTCATTAAAGATTTTCATAACTGTTGGTAGCAATGACCACCTGTCACCTTTTTCTTTACATGACTATATAATCTTACCAACTTAAAATTTTCTATGGCTGACAAATGTGGCTACTTTTTAAAGGGATTAATAAAAACAGTTACCACGACTTCGCGATCATAAATTCAAACACACATTACAAATGTCTATGAAAAATTATGCGATACGTACTTTATAAAAAATTTTTACTTAATTTAAATGGATATGCCCAAGGTGGAGGAGAAATATTTCAATTTCTCTAGAATAGCTTAGTATCGGAAAACAAAAAATATAAAACTCGTGTTTGTCCAAATTTGCCTGCCAGCGAGTATTTTTTTTTTTTTTGGTTTCCTAATTTAAAGAAGTGGTGGACATATCTCTCTCAAATGCATACTTTAAACAACTTTCAAAATTTTACTTTACAGTTTTTTTAAAATTGAAGAATCGCTGATTTCATTTTAACGAGCTAAAAAGTGACAATGAAGGACGAAAGAAATCATACTGACCTAGCTACAATGTACAGTGGGGCAGAATCAAAATATTTTTAAAATATCGCAGCCATTGGTAAGAGGCTTGGCTGATTGACCCAAAATTTGACATGATCATAGCAGAGGTATATGTGAGCTTAAGTTTTGATGCTGGGCACTATTTTCTTGTGAGGGGTGGCGCTATGTAACCTCAAAGTTGGGTACCTCACACCTGCAAAATCTTTTAGAGCTTGACATACCGAAAAATCTAAAATTTTACATTGATTATAAATCTCTCATTTTAAAACTTCATTTCTAGATTAAAGCATAATTTTATAGCTTTTAACTATACATTTTAGCCCATAGATAATTTTTTTAAATAAAAAAAATTTAAAAAATAGCAAGATCTAAAATAATTTGCAGGAGCGACACATAGCACCATCCTGGCAAGTGAATGGTGGTAAAATATTTTGACATATACCATGTTAAAAACGAAGAAGTTTTAAAAAAGAAAAGTCACAATACCCAAATTATATATACGAAATTCAAAAATTTTAATTTCTTAGATTTATACCCGAAAATTTCACTATTAATTTTCATACAATATTTATTTAAAAATTGTTGTAGGTTGTAGAGGTAACACATTTAGCAAATTGCAAATATTTTTGATGCCCCAATTATCTTCACTAAGGTGCCTTTCAGAAATTAAAAAAAAAAATCTTTTAAGGTTTAAAAAAATGTTATTGGTATGTGTAGAGATTGATGGTTCTTTTTTAACAAAAATATAAAAAATTTAACATTTATTTAATTCTATAAATTAAAATTGCATATTTTTTTTTAATCCAGTAAAGATTTTGCAAAAACGTTTTAAGATAATTCACGTTCTGGGATGCAAACAGCATACGCCAATACAAAATTAAAGAATCAACAAATTGCTCTTATAGTAAGTTCACAAATGTTTTTTCAAATTTTTTTTTTCATAATTTATTTATTGTATCTTCAATATTTTTGAACTAACAATAATTACTCGTATCTTAAGTCTAAAATAAAATATTCTTTTTAAGTCCAGCCAGTGCTAGACAAAAATAATGTTTGATTTGAAAAAGTTGATATATTGACTCTCTGATATTTGAAATCTAGGAGGTGAATAAATCGAAGAAATAACAAAGTTTTGATGATATTCTTCAATACAGATGTTTGTTGCTTGAAGGTAGTCCTCACAAAAATCACACAGTAAATGATGTTTAATTCGAGCCCTTATTAGTATTGCTGAACCACCACATGCTCTGCCACGGGGGTCTTTAGTGTCATATAATATATAGCCATTGATTTTAAAAAAGCTATTTGTTGTTAAATGAGTCTCTGAAACTATCATGACATCAATTTGTTGGTTCTTCAAGAAGTACTCGAGTTCATTTTTGTGTTGGCGTAAGCCGTTTGCGTTCCAGAAACATATTTTTAAACAGTTCATGGTTTGTTAAGTACCGCCTGCAACATCATAGATTGCATGCGAACCATTTCTTGCATCATGCTGCTCATAGAGCTCATAAAACTGTTTAACGAATGCACTAATGTCTCGATACTTGCTTCGAGACGATTGTAGTTACCAGATGGAGTTTGTTCTTTAGCTTCTGGATGCATATTTGGGGTAGAATTGTTTGTAGGTGTCGCTTTGTGTGCTAAAACATGATTGGATTTTAATATATCCGCGTATGAAACATGTTTGGTTGTGGGTTGAGCTAACTGAGGGTAATGAGCAGTTGCTTGGTATTGTGGCTGCCTAGCAGGAGTATTTAATTTCTGAGTTGACTTCCTTACCTCAGGAAAAACTGGACAGCCTCTGTAGTTAGCAGTGTGATTTCCACCGCAATTGCTACATTTTTTAACCTTGGAGTCATCCTTTGGTTTGTCGCATTGGGCGGAACAATGAAGCTCTCCACACACAACGCAAACCGGAGGCAACTTGCAGTAAGCCCTTGTATGGCCGTATTCTTGGCAATTTAAACAGTGAACGGGTCCTGACCGCTTATGTGGTTCCTCTACACTTATCCTGCGGTGTAAAAGATATTTTAGATTATAAATGGGATGCGTTTCGTGCTTCTTTAATCTAATATCCCCAGGTTCCAGTTCAACGCGAAATAGAGGTTGAGGGACACGCTCTCGATTTCTGAGATTATCAACGCTTTTGACTTTAAATCCTGCTTTTTGGAGGCCAGCTTTTATTTCCACTGGATTAACATATGAGTCTACACCTTTGATGACTACCTATAGGCCTTTGCTACTCTTCAGCTGATAGGTATAAAAGTTCTTATTGCAGCTTTCAAACTCCTTTACTGCTTTACGATAACTACTTTCGTCTATAAAATGAATTTTTGTTTCATCAATGTTACCACGCTTGATTGGAATTACATAGAATGAATTTTCCCCGATAACTAAAATTAACTTATTTATTAATTCATTCGAATTTTTTTCCCTTAAAAAAATTTGCGGTGGTTTAAACGATTTGGGTGCCGTTTTTTGTTCACTTGTTTCGTTATCTAAAATAGCAAAACGATTTTGGGAACTTATTCCGTTAGCCTGCTTATCTTTAAGTACTTTGGACATTGGTGCAATCTGCGAAGATTTAGGGCTTCGACCTCTTTTCAACACAGTTATATATCTGTCCATTCCCACTTGAGTCTTAGGTTTTTCTGCACTATCCATATTACTATTGGTAACACTGTGTTCAGAAGGCGACTTGTTTGTAGTTATATTATTGTAATCGTTTAGCAAAAGCGACGAACAAGATTGGGCACGTATAACAGGCGTAGAATTTACACACAAATTATTTTCAGTTTTTTTGTCTTTATTTAATACAATATTGTCTACATTTTTTTTTTGCTTAAATTAAAGAGGCTCATTAGCCCTTATTGTTTTTGTTTTATTTTTAAAGTAGCAATTCAATATGCCATTGTAAAAAATAAAGAGAAAGAAAGAAAAAAAAATTACAGACAACTTTGTTGTTGTTTAAAACAGGTTTGTTTTTTTGTTTTTGTTTGAAATTATTCACACAATGTATGTTTTGTTTTTTGTTAATGCGAGCTAAAAAAAATCGCGTCCGCACTTATCAACGCCAAAAACAGAACTTTGATTTTTTTCTAATTAATGGCTATTTATTATATGAAACTAAGCACCCCCATGGTACAGCATGTATTGTATCGGCAATACACTATTTTTGAGAGGATAACCTTCAAGCAGCAAATATCTGCCTTCAATTTATTTACGACCTAGATTACCAATACCAGCAAATTAGTACAGCGAGTTTGAGAAATCACTAGGTCGCTGTTCAAGGGATCACTACTTATTAATTTAAAAGCTAGCGTTTTATTTTGGGGCAATTTCAAAAATGAGTCTAAATCTGTTTTCGAGTTGACAACCAGCCTATTGACAACTCATGTTATTGATTTTGGCGTATTTTAGGGCATTTCAAGTGAAACAATTCAAGATTATGTACCCCCTATTGTTTATAAATATAAGGAGTCAACAAAATATAGACTAGCACACGCTTAATTGGTTGAAATATAGAAAATACCTTAGTGCTTATTGTTCAGAAAATATTCCGCTAAGAACATTAGAAGACACAGAGCTGATATTTCCTCACAATATCCATCAATAACAATCAAATTTATTTTGTTAATGTCGATCTGATGAAAAAAAGAAAAATTCGAAGAGAGTGGCAATCACACGGATCTCATCAAATCAAAAGCAGACTTAAAGAATGCACGAAACAGCTGAGATCAACTAGAACCTGGAATAGTAGCTTGCTTGAAAAATTTCCTAAAACGCCTCGACCCAATTTCACAATTAGATTATTCATTATGGCGTATATGTAGAAACCGTTAAAGAACCGTACATACAGTTAGCTTATTTTATGCAGTGTTTTTTTTCTTTTCAATGCTCTATAAAAACAAAACTAACAGGAATCTAAAGAAGAATTAGGCATCTTTCAATGGAAAATCTTCTTGTTTAAATAAAAAATAAAATAGTATTTATTGCAAAAATCTTCGTTTAATAATTTTAAAACTAAAAAAATACTAAATTTGTTCATGTCACAGCTTATTTATGCAGTCACGTATGATTTTGTATATCTCAAGTTTAGAATTAAATTAATTAATATTCATGTGGTACCCTTTATTGTCTATGACAGATTTGAGGCAGTTTGGTATAGATGCAATCAGTTCTTGTGTAACACTGGGCAAAATATTCTCTCACTCCGCCTTCAGCGCATCAGCGAAATCATTTTTGTTTGAAATTTTGTGTTTCCTTATGTTAATTTCTTATATTGACCATACATTTTCTATAACGTTAAAGTCGGCCGACTGTGGTGTCGGTGTCTTTAAATGTGGACAGTTATATATTAACCAAAATTGGGCAATACCTGATTTGTGCTTTGGGTCGTTATCGTGGTAATATCTAAAATTTGACTTTATACCCAATTTCTCTGCACTCTCCAATAAATTTTACTTTAGGATCTCAAGGTACCTAAATTTGCCCAGTACCAGCTATCGAATACAGGTCCAAACCATAACACTGGCACCACCATGTTTCAATGTTGCTTTTAGGTTTTCTTTTTTGAACTCCGTATTTGGTTTCCGCCATACATAAGACATGCCATCTGAACCAAATATGTTAAATTTTGATTCGTCGGCAAAGATATCGAATTCCAAAATTCTGAATCGTTGACATATTCTTTACCAAAATTTAATCTGCAAAGTCTGTTGTTCGGGTTAATAAAAGGTTTCTTGCGTGCGACTCGGCCATGAAAATCGTGTTGGCGCAATACACGGCGAACAGTTTTGACGCAACATTATTTTCCCAGGTCAGCTTCAATTTTTTCGGGAGCTGAAACCTTTGGATTCGCCTTTATTTTTCTTAAAATATGTACATATATAGCTCGTCGTGTTCAGTAAAAATTTTATTTGGTGGATTTCTGTCTTTGTTATGGACCCTATTTTCATAAATGAAGCGCTCGATGATTTTTCTTACCTATTGCTGCTATTTGTCGCTGAGAGTGACCGTTTTTGAAATGGATTAAGACCAATTCCCGTTGTTCTATAGTTGTACGCGGACTCATTTGAATTTTTTAAAGCTTACACTTCAAGTAAAAACATCAGGCTAAAAATTCATCGCAAGACATTGCCAAAAGTAGAAAACAGAAAGATTAAAAAACAATAACGCTTCATGGAGGTACCATTACTGTCACAAATGGCTGCATAATTAAAGCTGTGAGATGAAAAAAAGGGTATCTTTTGTTTGAATATCCTTTAAGTATTTAAATGAAGATTTTTGCAGTGAATGATTGTTCATCGTGAATATTATCTCTTTCAAATTGTGCAATTTTTTTATTTATTGCTGGTTTAGTTTTTAAAAGAAAAAAAATTCAATATTGATTATTTTAAATTTTTACTAGTCGAACTGATTATTTTACATACAGATACAATTATAAATCAAGCTTAAGTTCGTTTTTATTCTCTCTAATAAAGAATAAATTAAATTACAAATTAGGTGATATTAATAAAGAGAAATTGGGAAAATTTAATTTTCAGACACCAGCAGAGCGGAATGCACATTTGCTCGACAGCTACGTCCATCATCAGCACTCTTGGTATCTATCAACTTGGGTAGTGTTTAGTTGTAAGCATCATCTATTTAACCAACCAAACTCAGATAAAGAAATACGAGAAAACTGTATTCAATCATCAATCGTCAATTGGTGAGAACGAAGTATACCACTACCTAAAGCTTCCCTTTTGTTTTAATATTTTTA
Organism: Phasia obesa; assembly: GCA_949628195.1. Classification (NCBI taxonomy): domain Eukaryota; kingdom Metazoa; phylum Arthropoda; class Insecta; order Diptera; family Tachinidae; genus Phasia; species Phasia obesa. The sequence goes on along the minus strand of OX451216.1, from coordinate 69,997,662 downwards.
TTTTATTTAAAGCTCTGTACAGACTGTTGTCAGATCTTAAAATATTGGCAGACCTGAAATTGTGCTGACACACGATTGTCACATATCTGGCATTATTATTGTTAGTTTGGGGTGTGACAATGCTTTTTCCGATAATATTGCCAAACAAAAATTGTAAGTTCACACGATTCTTAGACATTTTCTGTATATCTTTCTGACAATAGTGTAAGATCTGACAACCGTCTGTACAGAGCTTATTATTTAAGGGCAGTTTAGACAGTAAGACTTTACGTACGTAAAATCTAAGAGAAAATTAAATGAAAATCAATCCGTATGAAAAAATAGAGATTAAAAATCGTATGGTTTTTTTTCTTGCATTTACACTATTGGTGTGGAATAAAATAAAGTAAAATTGAAACAGCTGTTGTTAAAACAATAAAGAAAGTGAAAATAAATTAATAGTCCGCGTACTTGTTAAAAATATCCCAAATTTAAAAAAAGTAGCAAGGAAAAAGTTCTTGGTGTTGTATTAGCCACTGCCATAATAAAAAAACTGGAAACCAACAACTAAAACAAAATTAAAAAATGTTCACGTTCTTTTGCCAAAAGTTTTTTTATTGTTTACGAACTTATTTGTGATGCTGGATCTATTTTTCACTATATTCAGCGGTTTTGCCTTTGAAAAGGTAGCTTTAATAAGAAAAACGCAACCCTGATCTAATGAAGTAGAATAGTTTTTGAAAAATTTCAAAACATAAAGAGAGCCGTAAGACTGTCAAATTTCCATCCGTATGTTCTCTCAATGTCGGACAGTTTCATTACATATTATGTTTAGACGATACTACTTGTACTCTTCTACACAAAAATTTGACATGTCGTATTACTTGTAGTATAATGTAAACCGCCCTTTACCATCTTATATTTGATTTATGTTTAAAAAATTAACTGCACAAAATAAGCTGTGAGCCATTGTATGTTTTCCTTGCGATCGCCCTGTAGAGAATGTGCATTGAATGATATAAAAAACGAAGTATATTTTATGTAAATTTAATTATTTAGCTCCAAATATATTGACTGAGGTCATGCTGGGGTACTCTAAGGTTTGAATTCCGTGGTATTAAAAGGGCAATAACATGTTTAAAACCCATGAAAGCCCTTGGCTTTGATAAAACCAGTAAAAATCAACTTTTATTTTTAATTTTATTTTAATTCCTCTAGATCGGAAAATTTTCTTGATAATTATATCCCTAAGCCAGGAAAACCCCAAGAAAATATGTCAAATTGAGAAGATAATAGTAACTAGGCTGAACCAAATTCAATTATCAATTCGGCTTTAGAAAATAACAAAACAATCGAACAAACTCACAGATTAGTAAATTTTGTTAAAAAGGCCTTTGAAGTAAGAAAATATTGCTCTGCACTTTTTATCGACGTTTCTCAAGCATTCGATAAGGCCTAAAATATAAGTTAAAGCTGAACTTGCTCATAAACTTATATAAGCTGTTAGAAATGTATTTAACCGATCGAAAGTTAATATTTATAAGGTCACCTCAGTCAATTAACAAAATATTTCGTTTCTACATCACTGTGTAAAGGTATGCTCATTTCAGGAGAAAAATATCTAGTTTTTTGCCAACGGAAAGAGATTTTTAATACTAACATGCCACAAGTACTTGCTAACAAAATAAAACAAAACACATTTTAAGTAAAAACATGAGCAACATTCACAATATTAAATTTCTTAGCAAAAATTTGCACGAAAAAAATTTGAAAATATACTTTTAAGTGCAATGCGAGCTTTAACGCATCTACAAAGAATAATATTTACCTCAAAACATTTTCCATTGGTATACTATTACATACATATGTATCCATGTATGTACATATGTATGTATGGATTTATCTGTAACTACCTGAAATCCTGTTTCAGCAGCGAAACAAAAAACAAAAACAATCTCGTCAACCATGTGACAACAACAATATGTTGTTAACATTAAGCAACATGTTCATGATACTTCCATAAGTGCTCAAACTACAAATGAATACCCGCGTCCTGGGTTTTATTTGAAAGTGTGTTTTAGCTCGTATCTTTGCTTATTCAATGCCGTGTTGTACATCTATCTAAGAACATTATCTATTCTTATGTCTCTTCTATTTCAGATGCAATTGTTTCGCTGATGTTGTTACTGCAGTAACTGACATTAGGGCTACTGTATAGAATCGTCTCCCCTTTCCCAATAAATTTTTTTGTTTATTCTTAAGTGCTGTTCGTGAGTTAAGTGCTGCATACACATTTTAGGTTTTCAGTTGAGATTTGGCCGAACATAAGTTGAAATGAAATGGTTTATTTCAAAGTCAAATGTTTGTGCTGAAATTAGGATTGATTCTGATATTACGGGCTACTTTTGACATACTTTTTGGCATTGAAGTTTTTTTCAGATATTAGTCTTTCAAATAGGTAACTTTAATCCTTCAAAGAACAGCTACTCAATTATCGTAGGTACACATTTCTTTACATTTAACCGAATTATAAAAAATTTTTAGAATATTTCCCCCAGTGTAATGATATATTGGGAAGGGATTTTTTTCCAGGACTTTTTCGCGATATCATTTCAGCCAATGGCTTTACTAAATTTTTCTTTTTTTCTATATTTTAATCTTTCCTTTTGCTTTTGCTCTTCATATTTAACTGGCTCGTCTTTAATTTTATTATATTGCTTTTTTCAGTCTCTCGCTTCTCTGCCAATTATCCAAACCATCATGAAAATTAAAAAAAAATTATTTCAGCAACTCACGTTAAATTGTCATTTCCCTGCTAGTCGTCATTCCCCTGTTCGGATTTTTTGCAAAACTTTCTTTAATTATAACTTACATACTTACCTTCAAAAATTTGGCATCAATCAAAAGTTGATATTTAAAATAATTTTTAAAAAGTACACAAAAAATTACGAAATATATTAAAATTTTTTTTTACTACGAAAGACAAAACGTGACTGACGTCATTGAATTATTATTATCCTGCTACATGTATAAGCAGTATATACAATTTACTTGCAGATATGAATTATTGCAAATCACCAATACACTAAAAATTAAAATTTTAACTAATATACGATTTTATAGAGAAATGACGTGTACTTTCAGGGACAAAAGATAATCATTTATAAAATAAATAAAAAATTAAGCACATTACGAGATAAAATAAATAATTTAATATTATTTTTTACTTCGCACTAATTATATCAAAAGTTTATATACTTTTTTTGTTAGAAATATCGCAAAATTTAAGTGAACAGTTTGGTAGGCAATTTTTTGAAGAACAAAATAATTTTAGGAAACATTATTTAAGTGACTCCACAGGACCTATAAAGCTCAATTGTAAATTAAGTAATAAAGTGGAATATATTTTATTTTTCCCTACTTAAATACACGAGGACATATATCAAAATTGAAGTTAACTGCTTTGACAAGAAAAATTTAAGTTAAAATAATGAAACTACCAGAAATAGTCATAGTCGTAATGATTTATTAAAGACTATCTGTGGCCGCCACGTCACACTGTGGTTCAGCTTCATATGATTGGTGGCATTAAATATAAGGAGACATCGTAGAATCTTAAATTTTGGTAAATGCTAATATTACGCTGTGATAAACAAACACTGCAAATATGGAAAAAATCCGAGCACAACCACGCCTACTTCACATATAACACAAAAGTTAAAAATCACTGTACAGTCACAATTTTTTGCTCATTGTAATTTTATGATAATATTAATGAATGGTGAAAAAATTAGAAAAATCTTTTAACTACCATGCCCACCTATCATAAAAAATAACCACATAAAATGCAATATTTTCCTTGTTAAAAAGCTAGATCGCTTAAAAAAGCTACACAGATTTAAATTTCCGTGTTCTTATGTGATTAAAACATAAATAAAAAATATAGCAACAGTCATGTCCGTGTTTAGTGAATATATCTGTAAATAAATGGGAGAAAATATAAAAAAAAAAATTAAAAACAAAGTAATTCGTGTACCTTTATTAACACAACAAATTTTTTACTTCATCAGAAAATTCCAATGTATCCTTCTTGAACTGTGTACGGTATGAATTTATATATGGATCTGAAGACGTTAGTAACATATGCACGATATCTTCATTTGTTGATATGCGATCAGCTTTTCTGGAGTGGCTTAGGCGATAACTTCTGTAATCTTTATTTCGAGCATCCATAGCTTCCTCCGACAACATGCCGAGTGGCAGTATTGCTGCTGCCGCAATTTGACTCCCATGAATTAGAACTTTGTGTACAGTAATAGGCATATAGTACCAGCTGTATCGTTCTGCAGTGTCCAAACAATAAACATAAAATTTTTCTGCATCTATTTCGGATTTCTGTTTATAACCGTTAAAATTGTACTAAATCAATGAATTAAATTTTCATCAACACCAAGAACATCTGCCGTTATGGAGGGAATTGCAAAAAAACGTCTGGAAGTATTGCCATCATTCGTTGAGCCTACTCCTTGTTTAACCATGTCTGATAAAAACAATACAACTAATAATCACAGCTGATTAAAATATTGAACTTACAACAAAAACAACACTATATATAATGGTTAGAAGTTATTGCTGTATTGCAAAAAAACATAAAAGAAAGTTGTTTTTGCATGCGCATTAACATGCTTGAGAAGGAAATTTTTCGTATTTTTTTAAGTTTTTTATATCGGAATTGCTTACGAGCAAAAACGAGCAGCTGAATTTTTAATAAATCATTAGCTGAGACTTCAAACTTTAATGTAATATAAGTCTGGGACCCAAGCCAGATGGAGATCAATAGATACAAGCCATATAGGTTGGAGAAAATAAGTATTTTTGGACAATTCTTAGTAGTAAAGATTTTTTTTATTTTGAATTTTTTTTTATTTGTATATATATATAATTTACAGCATCCAAATGTGAATAAAAAAATTATTATAGTGTAATTATAAGAGTATTTTAAAAGCACGAAGCGATGGAATGTAGCAAATATAATACGGTCATTTGAAACGCATTCACTTAGTACAAATTTGAATGTCTCTGGAGAAAAAAGTAATAAAGATATAAGCCTAATATTTTTGGTACTTAATAATAACTAGAAAAATCAGAAAACAAAAAAAAATTAATTAATGCCGCTCTTGAACCAATGTGCGTCGTCTGCGTCCTGATAACATTTTGCTCGATTTTGCTTTGAAAGTGTACCACACCAATTGTAAGACTCTTACTTTTATAGTGCGTCTACTATGGTTTATGTATTTACTTTATATAAAGGTACCCATCCCTAAATAAAATTCTAAAAATCATTGAAAAGCTCTGTAAAAGGTGTTTAAAATATTTTAATGATATTGTAATTCCACAAAGTAAAAGTATCAAATCAAATACAAATTGTATTCAATTGGCGCTTAATGTTGCGCAATAGTGTTTAAAATATTTCACTTTCAAAAATAAAAGGTGTGCAACCGTGTTTAAAATATCCCGGTTTTAAACCGAAAATTTCAGTACCTTTAAACCGGAAATTGCGTTTTTTCACTGCCTTCTCTCTACTTTCTCTTGGAAATGAGAAAAGGGTATCCTATGTTGGAATTAGTATGCTAAGGTACCTCCTCACATAATTTTGTATAAATCCATCCAGTAATCTTTACGTGATGATGCGAACACAAATGCAAAGCAGACAGACAGTCGGAAATGAGTTACTATTTTATTATATCTATAGATAAGGTTTTTTCGCTCCCATTTATACATTAAATTGCTATATTGCACAAGGAAAATTTGACATTTAAAATGTGGTGTCTATCTCGCGATTTGGAAGAATTCTACGATTTTATTGCTTTGAATATACCACATAGTTTTGCAAAATTTTCCACAAAAAAATACATGTGAAATAATGCTGATTTGCTTTATTTCACAGCTTTGATAAAATGTTGACAGAAACATTTCAATGTTTTTCCACAGTAAAAAAGTACTACTTCTGCAATATTTTTTCATACGAATTTTTTACGTGTGAAGTTCATAACTTTTTCATACGAATTTTTTATGTGTGAAGTTCGACAGCATTCCGCATAAAAAATGAACAGAGCACCAGGCTTCATACCCAAATTCATAAAAAATATATTATATTTACAATCTATTTTAGAACAAATTATCCATACAATAGTTGTTCTAAAATACATTTCAAATAAGTTTTATTTTTTATAAATTTTTAATAAAAATATTCAACCCAATATCGAATATTCCCTAGGAATTTCTTTCCCACAAAAAATACCTTACTCGAGAAAATATTCCTCCAATTACAAATTCCGCAAGAACAGAAAAAAACATAAAAAGTGGCATCATTGGATTTTGAAGCCAACTGTTTATTTTTTTATAGACATTTGATTTTCTATGTTTTTGTTTGTAACTTATGATTTTGTGTGTACAAACTTAAATAAATTTTTGCGTTTATTATAAAAATTGTAATTTGCAGTAGCTGTGGTGGAAGCAAGGGGAATTCATACCAGGTGTGAGCAGTAGAACAACAACTACAACAAAACAACAACTTTGACATTAGATTAGCAGATATGAAAAAATGTATTTTTTGACAAGACATTAGCAAAAAAAAAACGAGAGCAAAAAACAATCAGCTGGGCTATCGACTCCACCTGGTATGAATTTATAGCCGAGCTAAAAGTGTCTGGTTTGAAACAGTGGACGTCGTGCTTCGTATACAAAGTGAAAAATTATTCGTAAATACAGGGTTAGTTAGTTACAACTTACCAAAGCGGATATGTTCATTTAGGAAAATATGGCTTTCTCGTAGACAAGATTCATTTTAAATTAAATAAAACTGCTTTTCCCGAGATTAGCAGTTCACATATAAATTTGAAAATAATTTTATAAAAAAATAACATAACTACACTACACTAAAAAGTCTTTTTTAATTTAGAAGGAAAGCTATCTGTCAGGAATATCGAGAAAATTTGAAAGTTACCACTCCCGATTTTATTGAAAGTTTTTTATTTATATTGGTTGACTCCCTGAATCCAAATATGATTTAAAAAAATCTATCGCTTACAGTTTTTCTGCTACACAGTTATCAAAATTGAAAAATGTCGTTTTTTGCATATGTGCTCGAGGATTAAATATATTCTAAATGCAGTTCTATAAGTCCTAGAAAGTTGAGTAATAGCTCATTTTAATACGCTTTAATTTGGTATCAATCATGAATCATGAAATTTTTTAACAAATTTTTTTCTGAGATAGTGTCTTTTATTTTTTTTTTAATTTACATATGTTTTTTAACGTGGCTTAATATGTACGCCATAAAAATTTCAGAGTGGGACCATAGTGGTATCAAAAGTTATGTTAAAAAAAATACATATTTTTCAGTTTTAAGGAATATTTCTTACCTTTATTACCCAGTTTATTAACACGTTGACGGCCAAGGCCATTTTCAGAAAACTGGTCAAAAATGACATTTTGATTTTTTCACATTATATTACTAAAAACTCGATTTCTAGATGATAGGTATCATAAAAAAGCAAATATGATGTTCATTTTAAGAGAAAAAGGACCTACGAATTATCTCGTAATTGGCTTCTGTGAGTTAATTCGTAGGTCCTTTTTCTCCTAAAAAACATAATTTTTGCTTCCTGTAATATTTTGTTGTATAGTTATTATAATTTATTATAATTTTATTATTTTCTTTCTTTTTAGATTTATAAACATTCTCTAAATTTATTGTTATAATTATCAAGAACCCAAAATGTATAAGAAAACTTCACTGAATAAAAGTGAAATTGAGTAGAACGCAAATCTAAGTGATTCAGAATATGACGGAATTTTCAGCGATAATAGTAACGACATTTATGAGCCTTCTGATTATACAAGTGGTAGTGAAGATGAACCTGAAGACGGGTCCGAACCTGATAATGACGATGATCTCCAAGCAACAACGTTAAATGAGAATGAGAGATGAGTTGTGGACAGAAGTTCAACACAATCCTGATTTATTTCTTTTTGAAGAAAATATTGGTGTGAAATTAGATACATCAAATTTTTCAGTACAAACGCTGGTGGATTTATTTTTTTCGGATGAGTTCCTTGCATTACTGGTAGAACAAACTAATTTATATGCTGCGCAAGAAATTGAGAAATGGTGATAAAAATGCTGTAAAAAAATCCAAAAGGTTATAAAATTGGCAAGACGTAAATGCTGTAGAGATGAAAGTTTTTATTGCACTTTTATTGCAAATGGGACCTTGTAGTTTTCCAACAAGAGAAAATTACTGGAGCACAAACAAGCTATATAATGTAAACTTTTGGCGCTCACATATGAGCCGAAATTGATTTCAGTTGCTACTTCGTTATTTTCATTTGGTTGATAACTCAAACGCATCTACCGACAGATTATACAAGGTGAGATCAATCCTAAATCATTTCAGCAATGTTATGCGTGAAAACCATGTACCAAGTAAAAATATTTGTATTGACGAATCCATGATGCTATGGCGGAAAAGCAATCTTCCCCGCCAAATATGGCATCAAACTATATGAACTATGTAAGTCCGACGGTCTTGCAATAAAAATAAAAATTTACAGCGGAAAATCTGAGGAAACTACCAATAATCTAGGTCACACTACTGACGTTGTTTTACATTTACTTGAGGACTCGATAAAGGCTACGCGCTTTACATGGATAATTTTTATAATTCAGTTAGTCTTACAAAACTGTTATATACACGAAAAACTTATGTGTGTGGAACCCTGCGAAGTAACAGAAAATGAAACCCCAGAGATGTGGTAAATCGTAAACTGAAAAAAGGGGAGTGTTTTTGGCAGCAAAATGGTCTTGTTTCTGTATGCAAATGGAAAGACAAAGGAGAAGTCCTTACCATTTCAAACATGCACGCTAAGAAAGACTATTGATGGCCCAAAAAGGTTTCGCTACATATTATAGAGATATATATACAAAATGCTCACAGAATTTTTTCAAAAAGTAACTTTATCTAAAATAAAATTGCTAAAGTTCAGAGAAGAATTCGTCTTAGCGTTGATTGGAGATTTTCAAGCAGTTTTGAAAAAATAGAAGTCAAGAGCTCCATTATTTAGAGTGTTTACCACCAACGGAAAGAAACAGCGTCCGACAAAGCCATGTCGTGTATGTACCCAAGCAAAAAAACGCCGAGAAATGCGTTACTTCTGTCCAGCCTGTGAAGAGAAGCCAGCCCTTTGTGCGGAAAATTGTTTTTAAAAATACTATTTGAGTTAATTTTTAATATTGAATGAATATTTCCATAATTTTTTTTTTTTTTTTAAATGTTCAGCTCACGCAAGCCAAAACTATCGATACTAGCACTGATATAATACGGTTTTACTCGTAACTACACAAAATGTGGCAGTTTTAGATAGTACGAGATAACTCGTAGTTGGCTTCCTGGAAGGGAAATCAATCTACGAGTTATCTCGTAGTTGGCAGTCAAGGTGTTAAAAAATTTTTATTTTTTCAGTTTATAATGAGTCAAAATGAAGTTTTTTTAATATAACTTTTGATACCACCATGGTCCTACTCTAAAATTTTTATGGCGTACTCATTACTTTTTATATTTCTTTTCTTTGGCCAAATTTCCATTTTTTCCAATTTTTTACGGTAATTATTTATTTGGCGATTTTTAATTTTTGTTATGTTGCATTATTAGGTTCAATTAGCTTGCTGCTTAAGTAACTTGTAATACAATATTTTTATATCTCAATGCAAAAGTGTGTCAATTAAAGTTTAAGGAAATCATAACTTATAACAAGATGTATTTCTCATAAGTTTCATTTTTCAGGTTTGAAAATTTTCAGACGACTTTCAGTTTGGCAGTATGCAGCAGATATAAAGGTTAAAAGCTGTTACGACTAAAATCATTAGTTCTTTCATATTTTAGGAATCCTTATTTCATAGACAAACACCCAAGTATGCAATAACATTTAAAGTGTTGCCACAATTTGTATATACATTATGCCGCTGTACTCAATATAGTACAGTTGTATTTAAATTAGGGTAACTTTGTTGAAGTTAACGGAATACCATATTTTTAGGTTCGCTATATAAACAAGTAAAAGTGCTATATTCGGCCGTGCCGCATCTTCTATACCCTTCACCACGGTGATTTTATTTATACAGACATGTACAGCATTATCCATATTGTAAAGAAATAGAAGACAAATGAAAACAAATTCCGTTTGCTACAATTGTCGCCGTGTTGTCAGCTACTTAATGATATGGAAGACGACAGCTACATCGTAAACTCTGACATTGTTGTAGAAATACTTATTTTGATTTTATAAAATTAAATAACTTTTTCAAAAAATTATAAATATTTCCTCCAAAACTTTTTGTTTATATATGAATTTGCAATTTACAATTTTGTGACATTTTCTTTTGCTGAATAAAATAGAAATTAGCCTAAGTTGACGACAGCCACAACGTTTCATTTTTGACAGTTTGTAGTCGGTATTCTGATGATGTCTATGTGTTTAATTCACCTAGGTTTTAAAACAGAGATATCATATATTAAAAAATTAAACGCATTTAAAAAAATATGTTACTCTATATACACACATCCATACATATGTATATTCTTAATATTAAATATATGTTATGTCACAGTCATGATTTTCATTTTCAAAGAAATATTGAAATTTTTGGTTTAATTTTTCGAAAATTGTGTGTAAAAATTTTTTGTAAAAATATTTTATAAAAATTTTTGTAAAATTTTATTCGGAAATTTTTTAAAAAATTTTTTTTCGAATATTTTTCTGTAAAATATCTTTTTGAATATGCTTTGTAAATTTTTTTGAAAAAAAATTTTAAAATTTTTTTTAAAAAATTTGATTGAAATTTTTTTGTTAAATTTTGGACCTTTCTCTAATCTATATTGAGTTAGAATGGTCAGACTAAAAAAAAAAAAAAAAATCCTTACAAAAAAAAATTTCCTCATATTGACACATGGGGGGTTCTTTTAACTGCTCCTATTTATCAGTGGGTACCCTGTGGGTCCATTGGCTACCTCTATGTGTATTGCTTTCTATTAAGGTCACTAATACAAATCAAAGCAGAAAAACCCTACCAATCTAAAAACAAACAAAAATCGCCCCTAGCAGGGGGTTATTGATCCCCCGAGATCTGTATGCACTCCTTGCGATCTACCTGTCGCAGTCTAATATTTGTTTGAGAAAAAAAGGCAAAACAGAATCATGAAAGCTGAAAAAAATTAAATAAAAACCTGAAAAAACGTGAAAAAATATAGGTGGGCGTGGTTTTTGGCCCGCAGCCTCCAAAGGAATGATCTGATGTTGCTGAATTGCAATACCAAAATTTTCGAAACTATGCCTGACAGATTAATTAAATTTTTTGTATCTCTTCTGGTGCCTTGGCAAATGACATTACCACACTAACACAGACGGACGAACAGACGGATAGACGGGCAGACGGACAGACGGACATCGCTTAATCAACTTCTCTATGTATAAGGATCCAGAATATATATACTTTATGGGGTCGGAAATGAATATTGTAGAAAATACACACGGAATGACAAACTTATATATACCCTTTCCACCTGTGGTGAAGGGTATAAAAAATAAACCTAATAATTAAAAAGGTGTTCCGATAGTGGTGTGATTTGCATATATAACGCCTAAGTTTTGAACCATAATAGGTAGACGCTTGAAATTTTCACAGAAGGTGTATAACTAAAACTTATAGATTGTTCCGATAGAGAGGTGTTATTCACGAATATGTGCTTATTTCTTGAACTGTAGGAGGAATACACTAAAAATATGCAAGCAGTAATTAAAACGTAGTTCGCTATATAAACAAGTATAAAAAATAAACATAAAAATAAAGTGTGTTCCAATAGTGACTTGACTAAAACTTGTAGGGTGTTCGAAAGTGACGTGCTATTTAGGTTTATGGATTTCTTGAGCTGTAGGAGGCAACCACTTGAAACAGTAATTATTAAACTATGTTCGCTTTTGAAGCTAGTATTCAACATTAACCCCGATAATAAACCCATTGATAGTGATTTGTATGTATATGGCCTAAGTTTTAAACGATAATAGGTAGACTCTATAACAAATAGTAAACAATTTAAGGGTGTACTGACAGTGACGTGATTTGCATGAATATGGCCTAGTTTCTTAACCATAATAGATAGACTTTTGAAATTTTCACAAATGGTGTATTACTATGACCCCAATTAGAAAAACAGTAAAAACTAAAGGGTTTTCTGACAGTGACGTGATTTGCTTGTATAACGCCTTATTTTTTGAACCGTAATAGGTAGATTCTTTCAATTTGTACAGAAGTTTTGTTGCCACGGCCGTTATGACAATTAGTAAATATTGAAGGGTGTTCCAACAGTGCCGTATTTTTCACGTATATTGCCTTCTTTTTTGAACCGTAATATGAAGACTTCTATATTTTCATAGAAAATCCTTATATGTGAACATTAATTGGCTGACACTTAAAATTTACACAGATTATATTTTACAATATCTACTGTAACAACAAGAAACGAATATATATATTTAATATAAATAAAAGGGTGTTCCCTAGATTTTGCGGATTTAAGGAATTTGACCTTTACTTCTAAACGTTATAGGCAGACACTTGATATTTACACAGTACAAAAAATAAGTAAAAATTAAAGAGTGCCCCATAAGACGTGAAAAAAGTAACAACTTGTATTTTGAAAATTGTACTGAAAATTGTATATAGGGAAAAAGGTTTCTTTTAAGCTAAAAACAAACAAAAAAATCACAAAAACTATCAATATCTTAAAATTACTCAATTGAGTACAGCGGCGCCAAATGGGTTAAGAAATGCTTAAAACGAACTATTTTATATAAGCATCTTGGGAATAGATGTAATGTAGCCATAGCTTTTTTATGTGTTTTTACAAAATTGAAGTTAAGAAAACAATGACTGCGAGGTGAACTTCCCCAAACTATTTGTTATAAACTCTGTTTGGAAATGAAAACAGCTTGATTTTTTGAAAACCATAAAATATTTGAAACATAAAAATTTATTAAAATAAATAAAATTTTTGCAATATAAAAAATACTCTCAAACGCTGTTTAAAATAATGCCATTAAAAATATACACGTAATGAATACAAAATTAAAAAGTACCGACTCTCGATTATTACTCATAGCAAAAGGAACACCTTTAAATTTAAAACCCCTGGAAAGGCTGACGTGAGTATTAAAATAGATTGGTTATTAAGAATTTAGAAAAATAATTCTATATGTAACGCAAGCTGGCGAAAGAGGCCAGGATTAGAAATTCAGTTCTCGTCGTTTTTCTCGATAAATATAGTTTGGAAATAATCGAGGTTAAACTTGGACATCTAATTTGTGCAAATTTTCAGCTGTTAAGACTGGCTAATTAAGGCCCCTTATTATAACTTGTTAATAGCTAATAAAGTTAGGATTTTATCTAGTTTTTCGTTACAGGAAAAGGATAAGGCTCGTTACTATAACTTGCCTTTAACGTACATACGTGATATTTAGTAACACGATTATAATTAATTTCGATTTTAAAATGCGGTAGCTATTTTACAAAGTGGTGTTTAGGCACGTTCTCCTAAAACCCTTGAGTTATGTTGCTGATTGCCGAATTAACAGTTGCATAAGGAACGAAAATGAATATTTGATAACATGTTTTGTCTGCAACCATATACTTGCATCATAACATTTTTTTTCTTTGCCTGTAGCTCTTCTGTAGTGTTTTTGCTTGGCCTATCCTAGATGCTAAAGGAACAACTTAGGCAATTAATTAACGCTACAAATGTAGCCAGGCTGGAAATGTCGTGTAAATAATCCAGATGCTTAATTTTTTTAGATATTTCGTAAAACGATTCAGGTCCCGGGTTTCAAAATTGAAATGGTGTACTGCTGAGAAAATGAACAATCTGATATAATAACTAGTGCTTTGCATATAGAGATTTTCTAAAAAAAAATGTTAAACTTAAATAGATTTTTATTTTATTTATTCTATTTTCTAGAGAAATTTTATCGAGAAGTACAAAACCTAAAAAATATGTAATAACGTTGAAGCCGATATCGAAGAAAATAAATTCAGAAGGGAAACCAGAAACTCGTAAAGTCCTCATCAGTGCAGAGGATGTACTTAAAGGAAAATGTATGTTTGGTAAGTAGCTTAAAGATTATATTAATAACATTTCGATTAATCACTAACATTTGGTGTTAGAAAATTGTATTTCCTATCTAAAGATTTCTCTCTTAATCTATGATTAGTTTCTTAAAAACTACACTGGTAAATACGATAAGAATAAGGAAAGATAAAGTGAACGCAGAATAATATGTACACAAACTAGGAGACTTTGGAATGCTCATCCATCAATTTTCTTCTTGATGCTTTAGTTTTTGGGCAGCATTAAGTCTTTTCTTCTCCCTTTGCCTAAACATTTTGTTTTCATCCGCACATTTGGTGGTGATGGCATTTCTCACTTCCTTTGCCGTTAGCTGGGTGTGCTGCATTACCAAATATATAACATCGGCCACTTTTAATGGATCCAGTTGATTTTTCAGTGGCTTATCACAATCTATAAATGCTGGCGAAGGTTTGCCTGTTAAGGTGTGAAAGGCTAAAGTTTCTCGGCCAAAAACTTCCATTAAAATTTTACGTGTTAAGGCTGCTCCCGACAAAGACCAGTTTATGGCTTGTAAAGCTGCTTTGGCTATCTTAGTGCCATTCGGTCCTATTACTACCATACCATCTTCGTTAGCTTCAAAATTGTCTGCAATTTTGAACTTGTCTGCTGTAGGTTTTCTGGTAACGGGTGTAGAGGTGGCTGATATTTTGCTTCTCTTGGTTTGTTGTTCTTCCCGCTTAGGGGTTTGCGGTTGCAAGTCGCTATATGATTCTATTGGTTCCATAGTATTTGCAGCTTCCTTAGTCATTTCCGTTTGGCAAAATATTTCGAAATCATCTTCATTAATTTCAATATTGTGTAGCATTAATATCTCTTCCAGTTTTTCGATCTTACTCTCTAGCTTTTGTAATTCCTCCACTTCTTTGACCAATTTTTCTATACCATTGCGTTTACTTTCTTCCCAAGTTTCCAGAACTTTCAGTTTCATATCATAAATTTTAAAAGGATCTTTGTCAGTTGAGACCAGGTTCTTTTTCAACTCCTTGGAAGTTGAATTGTCTTCCACTGGTGTTGATAAATCTAACAGGCATGACTTAGTTATTTCAGTGTCTTCTTTTAAAGACTCCATTAAACGTCTTTTGCGTATATGCTGAAATAAAAAAAAAATTAAAAGTAGTTTTTTTTTCAAAATTGAAAATAAAATTTTCAACCTACCACAGGATGTTGTATTATTCCAGTCATCTTATTGATACTAACAATTGAGTCGTTTGTTGTTCGCTTGAAGTTTCTTGAATGTTTACTCTGTCTTATTTGCTAGTTAGTTTTATACTTAAACAAAAATTAATTTTTTTTTTCTTTAGTAGCCAGGTGCTTCGTGCGTTATTGTTACCCTTCTTAGCGCGATAACAGGTAATATAGGAAACTCAGGCTAAATATTTCATAGATTGTACACCAGTTTTGGTATCTTAAGACAGACTACCTGTGCAGGCTACTAATAATGCTTACCTCTAACCATAATTGTGGGAAAGTCCTAGTTACAAAATTTAGCAAATACATTACATCCTTTAAGGATTAAGTGCAAATACCATTCAACTAGTCTAATAAATGTGTGCTAGTAAGACTATCTATCTATCTATCGATTTATTTATTTATTCTTGTTATTGTATTCCATATTTTATATCCTTCAATTGTGTTTATCTAAGAGGTTTTACTGGTAGGTACCACACATTTAAGCTGTAGTATTTCAATTAGACTCTTGAGAAAAATTGAACAGGATACTTAAAGCTTGTACAACTTTACACACAATATTGTGTCTTTTAAAATACAAACACATTGTTGGTGTTGGCTTGAATTTGATTTCGAGTTGCAAAAAGCAGATAAGATTTAAAAAATAAGGAATAATAAATGACAAGCGCTTAACAAATAAAAAAGTTAGTAATCGTGTAAAGCTAAAATAAACATGTTTTAAAGCATTGAAACCCTGAAGGTATTAACAAGTTAAGGATATTGCAAATAAACATGTGAAATTTATTTTTTGAGTCACAATTTTTCTTAAGTTTCTCGATATTTTTTGTATTATTTTCAGTTGTGACGCTTAAGTTAAAATTTTAATAAAATTAAAAAAAAAATTTTTCTATAAAAGGGTATTACTGGAAAAAAATAAAATTATCTTGTAATGCTATTCAATCAACAAGATGGTATCAACTAGAGTATCCATTTAATCGGGTTTTGATATTATTCGAGCAAACAATTAATCGATTTTGCAATTTATATTTTCGTCGATTAATCGTTAAAGGTTTTTAAATTACTAGAATAACTGAAATTATTCGCGCATATTTAAAAAAATAATTGTAACCGAAGTAGAAAAGCAACAATAGGAAATTGATTAATAATGTATTTTATTAATGATGACTTGTAGATTTTTTATTTCATTGTTTATTTCAGTTAGAAAATTATTATCATTTGATATTTTCATTTCTTCCTCCAATACGCAGTAAAAATTTTAATCATAAATATCATAAACTGATTTCATAGCTAGCCTCAGTAGGCTATTAGGTAGTATGCTAGTCTATGAGTTGGGGGTTGTGGTTTCAATTCCCAAAATTGTTTCACCACTACGATTAAATTTCTTCGTTAGTATGCTCGATAATTAATTCTGAATTTAATTTGAAATTGTATTCTGATATTGAAATAAAAATATTATTTTTTTGTATGGAATTTTCGTAAGGAACACGTTTTAAACATATCATTTTTAATAAAAAGTGAAAGAATAAATTATTTACTTTTTCACTTCAAACGCACACAGAAAACACAGTGTTTAAATAACGAATAAAATAGAACAAAATTTATAAGATATCTTTATGATTTTTTTTTTGTTCAAGTAGGAAGTCTTATTATTTTAATAAGGAAAGCCTTTTTAAAAAAATCAATAAGGCAACTCAAGGTTTTTATTAGGTTGTTCTTTTCTTATTCTTGTTCTTTTCAATAAGGTTTTATTCTTTATTTTATTAGGATGTCTTTTAAAATTTCTGCATTTTAATAAGTTCATAAAGCTTTTTTGGCATCTCCTTTTTATTTTGTGCTTTCGGGAAATCATACGAAAATAATGAAAATTATATACCGAAAAACTATTTCATAATTTTACAAAATAATGAAATTAAAAAGCAAAGATTTACATACATATGTATGTTATGTTATATTTTAAAAACAAAGTCTCTATGTTGATTTATGGAAATAAAATAACAAGCAAACTAATGTAATAAAGAAGATAACCTTATTAAGAAAACTAGAGTTTGCCCTATGGTCGAAATTCGACCAAATTTAGTTTTGTAAACTTTTTATATA
The DNA here is from genome assembly GCA_949628195.1 of Phasia obesa. Lineage (NCBI taxonomy): Eukaryota > Metazoa > Arthropoda > Insecta > Diptera > Tachinidae > Phasia > Phasia obesa. Next base: position 69,980,158 of record OX451216.1, on the reverse strand, counting down.
TTTTTCAAAAGTAAAAGAAATAAGAATAGATTGAACAAATAAAATTAGTTTTCCTTCTGAGTGTTACGGGGTTGCGAAGCCAAATTTTTTTTAGCAAATTAAGAGAGAAAGAGGCTTTATGATTGGCTAATATTCTTAACTGTTTTTAACTATCTTAGACACAAAAATGTAGAAGAAAAAATACATTCTGCACTGCTCCTATTGACAATCTATCAAACAAAAAAAAAAAAAAAAAATCAAGCGTTGAATTTAAGTCAGTTAAAATGTTTCTTAACTTTTTTCACTTGACTATTTATATATAGATTAAGAAGACGATTTAAACATGATCATATACGAACCTAATGAAATCAATAAGAAATACCTTTTTTCAGAAGAAAAACTAATAGAATCAAATGCCAAAAGTGGGTAAAAAAATTGTAAATAACAGCTTTTCTTATTGATTTAATGATAAAATTAAAAAGATTTACCACATGAAAATAATGCGAAATCTTCTCGGATATAGCTTCTTTTATTTCTTTTGAGATACTCCTTAGCCTAAAAAAGTTTTATAGAGAATCGTAGAATCTTATTGATTCTACGGGTGTCCGCCGGGAAGGTTACTACTCGCAGTAATTCCATTGTAATCCTGGCTATATGCGATGTGGTACAGTGTTGTTGATACCACATGTTAATCAAGCACAAAGCATGCAATTGTGGCGTTAAAAAGTTTTCAATCATTTCACGATATCGCTCCCCATTCACAGTTACATTTTCAAAGAAGTAAGGTCCAATGATTCCTCCTGACCAAATTGCACACTAGACTGTCACTTTTAATGGATGAAAAGGTAACTGATGAATAATTTGAGAGTTTTCCTTTACCCAGAACCGACTATTCTGTTTATACAGTCACTCATTATGATTTTTTTCATGAAAATCGGGGTTGTCATGGCGGCGTAAATGGTCTTGTGCAAGAAGCTCTTGTGTCAACTGAATCTTAAATGGAAAGAAATGCAAATCCTTGTGCAAAATTGTGGCTAAAGTTGTTCCTTGAAGACTTAGCTCCTGAGCACGGCATCGAATTGAGGTAGATGGATTGTTTTGAAAACTTTCTTGAGCAGCAGTAATGTTTTAAGACTGTCTTGCAGTACGTTGTGGTCCATGCTTGGGCATATCACCTACAGACGCTCTTTCTTCGAAATCATTCACTACACACAGAAAAAACATAGTCTAAATACCTAATAAAATAGAACAAAAATTATAAGATATCTCTATGGTTTTTTTTCAAGAAGAAAGTCTTATTATTATTACATATGTTAATAAGAAAAACCTTTTTAAAAAAATCAAGAAGAAAACTTAGGGTTTTATTGGGTATTCTTCTTGTTTTTTTTTTTCAAAATGGATTTCTTCTTGATTTTATTTTTATACCCTTCACCACAGGTGGAAAGGGTATATATAAGTTTGTCATTCCGTGAGTAATTTCTACAATATTCATTTCCGACCACATACTATACCGAACCCGAACCCATATATACTTATATATTCTGGATCCTGTCCGTGTTAGTGTTGTAATGTCATTTGCCAAGGCACCAGAAGAGATACAAAAAATTTAAGCACACCAATCTGTCAGGCAAATTTTGGTATTGCAATTCAGCAACATCGGATCATTCTTTTGGTGGCTGCGGGCCAAAACTCACGCCCACCTATATTTTTTCCATGTTTTTTTTAATTTTTTTTCATTAAACAATGATTCTGTTTTGCCTTTTTTTGTCAAATAAATATTAGACTGCTACAGGTAGATCGCAAGGAGTGCATACAGATCTCGGTGGATCAATAACCGCTGCGAGGGGTGATTTTTGTTTGTTTTTAGATTGGTAGGGTTTTTCTGCTTTGATTTGTATTACCCACAGGGTACCCACTGATAAATAGGAGCAGTTAGAAGGACCCCCATATGTCAATATGAGGAAATTTTTTTTGTAAGGATTTCTTTTTTCTTTAGTCTGACCATTCTACTCAATATAGATTGCAGAAAGGTCCTAAATTTAACAAAAAATTTCAAATCTTTAAAAAAAATATTTTTACAAAAAATTTTTACACACAATTTTCGAAAAATTAAAACAAAAATTTCAATATTTCTTTGAAAATGAAAATCATGACAGTAACATAACATATATTTAATATTAAGAATATACATATGTATGTATGTGTGTATATAGAGTAACATATTTTTTTAAATGCGTTTGATTTTTTTAAATGCGTTTGATTTTTTTAAATGCGTTTGATTTTTAAATAGATGATATCTCTGTTTTAAAACATAGGTGAATTAAACACATAGACATCATCAGGATAACGACTACAAACTCTCAAAAATAAAACGATTATTTTGAAGTCAGCAAAGCTACATGGCTACACGGCCACCGTTGTGGCTGTCGTCAACTTAGGCTAATTTCTATTTTATTCAACAAAAGAAAATGTCAAAAAATTGCAAATTAAAAATTCATATGCAAAAAAAAGTTTTGGAGGAAATATTTATAATTTTTTGAAAAAGTTTTTTAATTTTATAAAAGCAAAATAAGTATTTCTACAACAATGTCAGAGTTTACGATGTAGCTGTCGTCTTCAATATCATTAAGTAGCTGACAACACGGCGGCTATTGTAGCCAACGGAATTTGGTTTCATTTGTCTTCTATTTCTTTAAAGCATCAATAATGAGTTTTTCTCATACGATTTAATTTAAGTAAAAATTCAATAATATGGATAATGCTGTACATGTCTGTATAAATAAAATCACCGTGGTGAAGGGTATAGAAGATTCGACACGGCAGAATTTAGCACTTTTACTTGTTTTTTATAAAAGCAAAAAAAAAAAAATAACAACAAATATTCAAAACAATTGGAATATTACTTTTTTGGCATTTTCTTTGAACTTTTTAGTTAATCAATCTTTGATTTCTTTCTACCCTTTCTTTTTGTGGTGGCGGATGCCTGACATTTTATTTTACCTTCATATTATCCTCTATTTTGCCAGGGGGTGGGTGGAAGGTCGGGGGAGCTTCTTCTGATGAATTGTCTAGAGAGTGTTGAAGCCACTAAATGTTGGTGTGTTTCGTTTTGTAGGCACGCACTTTACCACTACACCATATGTATATTTTATATTTTATGATTCAACAAACAGTTTCTATGTTGATATCTATAAACGAAATAACAAGAAAGCTAATATAATCAATAAGATATCCTTATTAAAAATATAAAAAGATGATTTACACATGATCATATGGGAACCTAATGAAATCAATCAGGAAATCCTTTTTGAAAATATCAATTAGGTAGGCTAATGAAATCAATAAGAAATCCATTTTTATACAATTGTGAAGACAACCTAATAGAATCAAAAAGTTTTTTTTTTATGGATTGTTTTTTTTTTTGTGTCAAAAATGAGTAAAAAAATTTTAATAACAAGTTTTCTTATTGATTTAATGGGATTCCCTTCTTGGTAAAATGAAAATAAAAAGGAATCCTTTTGAAAAACACTTCCATTTTTTCTGCTTGCCCCTTAGCCTAAAAACATTTCATAGAAAAAATCTGGCTCTGTGTACTCAATAAATAGTGCGTTTTGTTGGCACATTGTTTCTGCCAAAAATTTCACGTAACTTTCTCATCGTCACAGTAATCGATGCTTGATTTTGATAAAATGTTTTAACGATTAAAACATGTTGATTTATCGAATATATTAAGTATGCCACGTGTCTACTTTACATCATCACTGCCAAATATAAACTGTCAAGACTAATGTTTACTAAAATGGCGGCAAAAGAAAGTAGTATACCTTCCCGGCGCACACCCTGTATAAGGCAGTTTTGGCGCTGTGCACTTATGTAAATATGTTAGATACATACATATATGAATATGTAAGGAATCCTCGTAGTAAGAGAAATTCTGAAACATGCATTAGCTGATACTACTACCAACAAGCTTTGAATTATGTAGCATATAAATAGTAAAAATGTTAAAAACACACGTTAAATATGTTCACATTTTTTATTACGATGTTCATAAACTGAATGAAAAATTCTCAGGAAAAAGTCATATTTCGTTGCACATAAAACGGCAGTTTTCTTTTTCGTGTGGGATTAGATAGTGAGGTATATTGCTACGTTTTTACTTTAAGTTGGGTTTTTTTAATTGCAAAAATAGAAACACATCGATTTCAATTTTACTGTAAGTCACTTTGTGTTTTATACTTAGTACGTTTTTTCTTCCATCAATCACTTCCTGCATTTCTATGTTCGAAAAACTCCTTGGACTTACTAATGAAGAAGTGAAATCATATCCGAGCTAAATGGATCTGTAGAACCACAACTTTTATTGTCACTATTTAAAAGTATATCCTCTGAAGATAAAGATATAGAATAGTATTGTAGTTTTGGACAAGTGATATTCAATTTTAATTAACTATTGTTAATTAAATAATATTTTTTTTATTAAATAAACGTTTTCATTATTGCTGCAATAAGCAATAGATTTCGTTATTAGAAAGTTTTTATTTTAAAGTAAGTTTATTATAGTAAATAGTAAAATTAAATTTATTATAGAAAAATGGCTGTAACTAAAGAAAGATTAAATTATTTCATAAAAAGAGTCTGAATTAAAAAATGTGAACAGTTTTATCATTAAAAGAGTCTTATTTCGAATGAAAGTCATAATGGGCACTTTAAAAAGTCGTAACTGTTGAACTAAACTAATACGAAACTGTTGGCAACTGTTGAGCTCAACAGTTACGGCTTGGAAACGGTTTGACAAATATACTGGAAAATAAAGAGTTGACAAATGTAAACAATTGAAAAAAGAGCGACAAAATAAATAATTTAAATTAACTAATTAATTTCTTTACCTGAGAATTATGGAGAAAACCAGCACAGCTCTCTTCTATTAACTGTTTAGCCTAAGCACAACGTGTTGACAATACGTAGATAAAAAAATTTATGATAGGATAAATACACAACTGTTGAGTTAAGCAAAACTACTCAACAACCTGTTTCTAAGTAAAACACGCAACTGTTGCGCAACAGTTACGTCTTTTGAACGTGCCCAATGTAAAACAAATTTTATGAACAACCAACGCAACGTACGTCAAAAGTCAAAAGATGTATTGATTGTGACAACGCTCATAAGAAACCCTGTATTTCTACTTTCTTGTCAGTTGCAAAAGACGACGTATAACGTATGACGGTCTATGTAATCACTAGAGTCGAGAGTAAAAGGCTAGTGATAGCACGAGGTTCACTGAAAGTAGGCTAGGCGTAAGTTAGCAATCGGATACCAGAAATCATTGAGGAACGAAGAAGGTTGAAAAGGGACCCATAAAGTAATTGGTCTGCTTCGGTATTCAATTTCAATTTTATAGAAAATTCAATTTATAAAAAATTATTTATAGAAAATTCAATTTTTAGTTTTTACAAAAAATTACTATAAAATTTTTACAAAAAAAAACGTCCTAAACATTTGTACTGCTTCTGTCATCCGTACATCAGAGGGATAACCCGCAAATTACAGTAATCATGAAACATACATTTTTTTTGTTCAGCACTGGTTGGACTTAACAAGTATATTTTTAGACTTAAGATATGAGTAATTATGGATAGATCAATTATATTGAAGATATAATAAATAAAAAATTGCGAGAAAAAACATTTCTACACAAAAATTTGCATAATACTTAAAAAATTTTTCATAAAATTTAAAAAAAAAATTCAATAATATTATATTGCAAATTTAAAGTTTAAAAACTTGAATTTAAAGTTTACAAAATTAAATTTAAAGTTCAAAAAATTGAATTTGAAGTTTAAAACCTTTATGTACAAATAAATGGTTTTTATTTTGACTACACATACAATTTTTGGGCTGCATGCTAAATGACCTTATAAAAAATCACCTAAAAGAAAAATTAATTACACTCAACTTTACCATACCCAATGGAAGCAGATATTTTTGTGGATATATTACATAAATAATAAAAGTTCAAAGTATATACGAATCGAAAAATTGATTATTTTTGGTTTGGGGTGTTAAGTAAACTACCCTTTGCCCCTTCTTGATTATGTCCAACATTTACACAACTCTTTATCTCCATATACCAAAGGAACATACTAAATTTCGCCTTAATATGTCATACGGTATTACCAGTATAGCGTTCACAAAATTTGGGGGTAAGAAAACTACCCCTTGCCCTCTCCCGAATATGCCCAAAAACTATACAGCTCTTGATCTCCTTATACCAAAGGCACATACTAAATTTTATTTTAATATGTCAAACGGTATGACCTGTACAAACTCCACAAAAATAGTGGCATTATAATATAACACCACATAATTTTTAACCATGTTACAATCGTTTCATTTAACCACATAATGGTTACATTTAAACAAATTTCAGTTTTTTTTAACAATGTCATTGTCAGGCTTAACAATAACATGGTTCGTTTATAACAATGTTGTTATTAATATGTATGTATGTTTATAATAATAGATTGCTCTTAGATTATGGTTACCTCAACCAAGTATTTGCTTTGCGTGCAAATGCAATTGATGAATAGTGTATATAACGTGCAAATATACCGCCACATTTTGTTAATTTACTTATTTAAAGATAGTCCTAAAATTTTGTGCAGATTTTCTGCGAAAATCTTTGATTATTTGAAATGGAAGTCATGACAGGACGCAAAAACAGAACTTAAAATTATGTGTAAAAATTTTAAATAACCTTGGTTAGTAACACTGCATACTGGAATAAAGTATTAAATTTTCCAACTATTTTATAGCGAATGCTATTGAGTGCGAAATATACTTAAATTTGGGAAATACCAAAAATACACAAATACTTGATCTAAACATTTTATGAAAATAATCAAACAGATGTTACGAATATTTTAACAAACAAATCTCTCGGTTTGTTTGTTAGAATAAAAACCAATTGTCAATGTTTTAAATAACTTCCACGTTCCAGGAATTTACATTTATGACCCACGTGCTCACATTGGCAAATATTCCCTTAATTAAATGAAAGTTACTACAGGTAAATAAAATGTTAAACCTCTGCCTACATGAAAAAATAACAAATAAATCCCCTTTCGAACATACATATAAGTAAGTGAAACAAGTTTTTAGGCTAAACAGTTTGAAACTGATAGTGACGGTGTTTAAATCGCGAGCCATTTCGAAAAACGAAAAATATGATGTCATTAAAAGTACAAACAAAATCTCAAGAAATTTGCCGCATGTCTTGGTTTCTAGTCGAAATGGACGAAGGCCAAGCGAAAGGTGGTAAAACGAATGGACGCATTACTTACGGTGTAATACATTCCATAGATTTAATTGATAGTGATTCTACTTACATGTACGTTGATCGCAAGATACGTTTTAATTGGAATCATGCCATTATCGAGGGTAGAGTGAAATTTGCTTCGGATGACCGCTGCTTCATTGAACAACAGTTCAAGATATTAACTAAAAATAATGAAGACATCATAACTAAACAGAATCGATCAAAACGATTTTTGATTCAGTACAATAAAAGTGTCAATACTTTAGTGCATGCAATAGTTCATGAGAAGGAGATAGTTTGGTCAAAAGAGGATTCTGTTATAAGAGAAGTTTTAATACGAGATGGTAGTATACAGAGAATGGTTACTGTGCTGCATGTCAACGACTCGGAAGATCTAATGCAAAAAGAGTTGGAAGTACTGAAAACCAGGTGTTTTGATGAGGTAAGCTTTCATTTTAAAACGACGTTTGTAAAAAGACCCCCCACCAAATATTGTATTGTATATTTTAAATATATTTTTTAAACACAAAAAATATGATTAAGACCTTAAATCTGGCATCACCCATTTGTTTCGAAAAAAATTTTTGTCCGGACAAAATTTTAATTTTTCACTTCTTTGAATTACAAAATATGCACTTCAGGCCTTTATAGAGCCCCATGACAAGAAGGACATTGAACAAACTCCCTGGCTCTTGGTGCAATATAGCAACAGCCCTACAAATATCATCTACTCCGTGGTTCACCTTAATAGCACGGTTTTGCAAACAGAAAATCTTTACCGTGATGTTGTGGCATATATATTGGAAAATGATGCAGTGTGCCAGGCCATTATTTTACGCAAATCGAGGGATCGTAACGAATTGGACAAACAATTGCTTTTGATAAGAGACTCCTGCTTAATCGCGAAATTTCCCATAGCAACATGCCAAAGTAATGATAGTAATGGAAATACTATCCCGCAATTTGTAGGTTCTTAAACGTTATATTTTAAAATTGTCGTATTAAAGTTAAAATTTTAATGGTTTCATTGCAGTTGACAACAAAAATTGGGTTGCCACCTATTCACCTTCAGAGTATGTACGGAAAACATGTAAAGATTTTGCCATTTAAGCGTAACGAATTGCAGGTTTTAAAAAACTAAGACAACAGGAGCAAATTTTAAATGTTTTAAGAAATTGTATAATTTTAATTATTAAGTGAAAATAAATCAGTCTTTTAAAGATTGATCAAAAATATGTTGTTTTTGTAAATGAATCGGTGAGATGGCTAAAAATTAAAATAAACCTGTAATTAAAGTGTATAGTGTATAAGTGTACATTGTTACTTTATTTCTTCGGTGAATTCTTTTAAAATAAAACGCGCTGATAATACATTATTTATTGAAATTTATTTTCAATTTTTATACCACAAAAAGTAATAAAACCTCGATATCATGAAAATCAACAGGAATATCATTTCTGAAATGTTCGTAAAACAAAACGAAATTGGTCGATGATGTAATTTACGAAGTGACAATAAAATTGAAGATTTCTTTCAATCCCTCAGCTGAAGAGGGTATAGACTCAACCGTTGAGACCGGCGTTGATGTTGTTCTCGATCACCATTCGATCACAGAAATGCTTTGCTTTCGGAGACAAGAAAGCCTTTACTTTGTCCTTGAAAGACTACATTAAAAAGCTCTGACACACAGGTTTAAAGAAGAAAAAAGCTAATTACATTTATTTATGTATGTATGTATGTACATACGTATATATGTATTAATAAAATCATCTGTATTTTATATAAAAGCATTAATAAAAAAAATAATAAATAATTTTGTTTTTTAAAATGTAAAAAACTGGCATATCCATTTTATATAACATTTCATATTTTTTAACCATGCTATAATCGTCAATTTAACCATAATATTACAATGTTTAACAATAATATTTAACCATACAACTTAACCATAATATATTGCTCTTACATTATGGTTACCTCAACCATGCTTTTTCTTTACGTTAAGCAGCTAATTTCTGTTCAATCTTCTATAATTTTAAAATGAAAAGGTAAATATGATGTTTATTTATAAAAAAAAAACTATTGCTAAATATGGTAAATAGTCAAAAAAATTCAGGTAGGCCACAGTATTCACGCAGTGTGATATGTTTAGATAGAAAACCAATTTAATTTTAAAGAATTTAATACTTTGTAGATTATCCTCTCCTTTGTGTGACTTTTTCAATCACTCCTTATACTAATCTATTCTTGCAATCAAATCGTCTTCCAAAAAATACAGCGTTTTTCGACCCATATGCCTAATTCATTCCAAAGTTCAATCGGATTCATTTCAGATAATTGCGATGGAGTTGATAGAATGTCGATAACATGATGAAAAACCCACATTCGAAGACCATGACTTTATCATCCATTTCGATATTCCTTAATTAAATTTCAAATATTGACGAAAAGCCAATGAAAATAACCAAAAAATCGTCAACTATTTTAAAAATCGCTAAATGTCGCCATGCTGCCTAATCAAAAATTAGATCGACAAATATGTTTAAAAATTGCAACAGTTGACGAGGAAGCCCCAATCTTGAATATGAGTAGTGGTTTTGGCTCGTATCTTAACATTGAATCCTGTAATGCATAAAAGCTCTACCACTTTGTTGCAATCGTTTCTTTCTTTAACGTTTAACCCAAATAAGCTTCCCTGAAGTTATTGTTGAGCTTTCTGATTGCTAAAAGCCTGGAGATTTTAGCAATTAGTTAGGAGTTATTTTTGTATAATATGATTTTTATTAAATGCACATTTTTAATACTATTTTCTTTAAAACTATTTCTATTGCTAGATACAAAGTTCACTGCAAAGACATCGATATTAGATAAAATTGATGAGAGCGTTGAAAACAGCAAATTGTCTATAGAATCGGAGAATTTTGAACTTAAAGTAAGTCAAGCACTAACGAAACTTTCACGTTTATGTGGAGGAGCAGGAAAAAGGACAGAAAGAAAGAGTGGCGGAAAAGATCACAACACAACGAGTGAGAACAAGTAAGCTAAATAATTATTAAACCATCTAATTAAATACGGACCCAGATAACAACTTAAAGGTCTTATTTAGGGATACAATAAAGGAAACGAAAGACTTCGTTTTAGGTAAAGATACACAGGAAGGAACTAGAGAAATTCAATATAGAAATGACCAGAAGGAAGAAGAAAAAAAGAAGAAAATATTGGCAGACAATAGTAGTGAAATACAAAAAGGAAATCATTACGTAAATTTTTCGTCCAAAGTAGCTGAAGGAATTAAATTTGAAGATGACCAAAAGCAGGAGAAAAAGAATGAAGTGTCGGCAAACAACACCAATGAAAAAAGTAAAGCAAATAAATATGAAGATTTGCTTTTGCCTGCTTATAACGATGACTTTCAACCAGCTTTTGTAGCAGAAAGATCAAAGCATACAAGTCACAAATTTGAAGATATAAATTCTAATATCAGAAGCAAAGAGGAGGATATTACTAATGTCACAAACGAAGCAAATCATGTAGATCGAAATGAGTTATTAACAACCTCCTTTATTGTTGATTTGTTGAGTGAAACTGTTCTAGACTCGAAAAAACAATTATTGTTACCCCCTCCTACTGAATTTGCTCCACAAAAAATAAAACCAACCGAGTTGTTTCCCATCTTACCCCCAAATGATGAAATTTGCAAAAGAATTGAAAATTTAGAGCAACAGGTGGGCCAAATCAACTCTGCCCTTAAAGATTTACAAAACGAACTCGTGCCACCAGATGACTTGGCTAAATTTAATGTCATTTCAAGGCGTTTTGATGAAGTTAACAATGTTCTAGCTGAATTAAAATTTAATTGTGTAAAATTGAAAAATGTAGAAAGTCGAATAAATGAAAGAGGGTATCCAAGCATAATCGAAGAAAATCAACAACCAGTTTTAAATTTGAATTCTAATAATTATGACGAATTCGCTGGTCCGCAAATGTATTTGGAACCATGCAACTGTAAAATATACTCTGGAGAGGAGAGTTGCGGACATGGGGGAACATGTCGTCTTAGGCTAAATTACTATAACGCTCCGATTCCTCGACTTGCAGTTCATAGCCAACACCAAAACCATAGAAGCAGACAACATCAACAAGATGTTACAGATAAAAGCGCATTTGAAACATTTAGCCAGCAAAAGAATTATAAAACTCTTCCATCCGATTTACATAAACACTTATCACCAATGAATTCTAGATTTCATCATTCAAAGAAAGCAAATCCTTTATCGAAATCCCGTCAACCTGCAGAAGACAATAAAAATGTGTCTACTGTTTCGAATACATTAAATGACACTTCTAGTCAATGGACTGAGGCTAAGCGGGCAAGATCACCAAAAGCTAACTCACATTCAATGCCCCATCAGAGGTCGTTAAGTGAACCAAGGCAAACTTTTTCAGCTTCACCATCTAAGAAAGAAATCAGATCCTCCAACAATGACACCAATAATTATAATGATCAGTATGACTACAAAGAGTTTTCATCACAGCCAAAAGAATACCTCAATAAAACAAGACATTCAGCTGGCAAAGAAATTTTAGGCAATGATTCTGATGGCTACATAGCCGATTCTTCAACCCGGGTTACGAAATCAAACACTTATCAAGAATTACCTTTGGTCACACACAACCTCAACAATGTTATCTGGAACATCATTGGCAATACAAGTGCTGATAATATAGCTCTGACTGTATTTCTAGAAAGCAATAATTTATATCACATCAATATCGCTGTTATTCAAACTGGTCAATGCTTGGGATGTGTTTACACTAACGAAGCTGCTTTTGAGGAGGCAAAAAAGAACAAATTATTTGAGAATTTTTTCGTTTTTCTCGTGCTTAACTCGGATAACACTTTGGAAGAAAGAAATAAAGTTTTGGGTTATTCCTTTGAATTTATCAATATAAAGGATTAAATTATTAGTTGCAAGCAATTTTGTTAAAAAAAATAAATGTTTGTGATTTGTCCTTTACAAAAGAAAAATTTCGATAAGGTTCTATTTTAATAAATGAATCGAAGTAAAATTTTTTTTAATGACTGTTTGTTGTTATTTACAAAAGGACTGGCGTAAAAAAATATTTTTCGAAAATTGCAAACCTCAGTAAAATAGAAAGCGATAAAATAATTTTTATTTAAATCATTAACTAGGACATAAACTTGGATTTCCATGAGATTCTAAAGCAAGCCATAGGCGATGCGATGAGTTGTACAACCAATTCTAGGAATTAGTTGTATGCTGTTTCACAGACGATACAATTTAGCCTACGGTTTCATGTACAACTTCAATTAACAACCCAGCTCCTCTCATAGTAACATGGCAGAATAACCAAGATAGAGTTGGTTTTACAAAAACAAAAATCGTATGTATGTATTTTGTTGGTAGATGTCAAAAACAGCAGTTTGAAATAAGAAATTACAAAGCACATTTTTCGTTTTTTTCCTTTTAGTGCTTTTGATTGTATCCAAAAAAGCAATGAATAAATATAAATTTAAGTACTTGAAATAAAATTGATTTTAAATATATTTTTCGCTTCTATAAATTCCCCGGGTTCCATTAAACTGAAAAAACCGCTTTTTATGTATTAAATCACCCCTATTCTGCATTTCGATTACGTTCCCGCATTCAGTTACGCAAGAATCGAAAAAAGGTATTCCAATAAAAAACTGAATCGAAAGAAAAAGAAGAAGAGAAAAGTATGTTTAAGCCAACTGTTTTTCTATGAAACGATTAAAATAGGAACAGAAAAATAAACAATTGTTTGTCATTTTAATATAAATTAAATTTGTTTTTATTTAAATTTCCTTCGAAATCTGTGACAAGTAAAAGAATAAAAATTAAATATTGTGGACACATTAATTATGAAATAAATAAATAATTAAACACAGTAAAGACAAAAGAGCCACAACATAATTAAAAGGAATTTGTGCACGAAGCATTCAAGTGTGAAGAATCCTGCAGCGCCGGGGGTAATATTTACACATCATTGTAGCCAAATATAAAGTTTCTTTGTTTTTTAGATCCACACGCAATATCATCCTTCGTTGCCATTCAATGCACCAGGGGGGTTACTGCGTATTTCGATTCGAACAGAAAATCATTCGAATTTGTATGCCTTTAACATTGTGTTTCGAAAACAATTTCTTTCGAATCGAAATACACAGTAAACTCCCAGGTCTTCATAATGCTCCGATGACGTTTTTTTGACCAATAAATGAATATTTCAAATCAAAAGCAATTAATAATGAAATAGTGTTTATTCATGTTTTTCTTCTTATTTACATCTTCTGAACAAACAAAAAGCGAAAAACTTTCCGTTAATAAATTATCAACTTGGAAAAACGTAGCTACGTTCGAAATACAGAATACATTCGATCGTAAAAAAGTTGAAACGAAACTGAACGGAATCTGAAAATCACTTTTTATCAAAGTGATTTGACATCACGTAAAAGGTGTTCTACATACATAAAATTTTTAAATCACGTGAGTTTAAATCGGTTAGGAAAGTGTCTGTGATTTAAAATCACTTACTTATTTTTGCGAGTTCTTTGTTGTTAATTTTATAAAAAAAACTGCTGTAATAAATAATATGAAGTGTTGTTTTATGATTTTTGTAGTTAAATTACGTAATATTATAAGAAAAATATAAGAAAATAGCGCATTTTTGAATGCGTAACATTTTATATTTTGCAGTAACATTTTATAAAAACAAATTTTGTGTTTTTCCACTTCTTCTTAATTGTCAGCAGATTAACTGTTTAGAAAGTACATCTACCCTGGCCAAACTTAAAAATTGCAATGGTTCCGTAAGTAAAGCTTTAAAACGCCCATTTTTTATACTGCTTTCATTTTAAACCTTTTGGGGTCCACAATGTTACCCTTGACCCTTCAGATTGCTTTTATTTTACGTATTACATAAAATTTAATAAAAAAATAATAAAAATCAGCAATTTTCTCGTGGTTTTACAATTTTAAAATCGCTTAAAAAAATAAAAAAATTATGTGATTTTCAGAACAGGGTAAAATAAAACACGTGATTTTAAAACGGTTCGTGATTTAAAATCACGTGATTTTCAGAACAGGCCTGTATAATACCAAATTTGACAAACGGAGAAAATTTCGATTCGAATCGAAATGCAGAATAGGGGTGAATATGGTTACATAACTAGAATGTAGCAAAACAAAAATTTTTATAAAAAATAAAATATATTTGAAATCTATTTTAAAACTAATTTTTTAAACAACAATTTTTCCAAAATACATTTCAAATAAGTTTTATTGTTTATAAGTATCATATTTGGAATTTTTTCATTACCATTGAATTTTCATTGGCATTATTATAAATAGTTACAATGAAAAAAAGTTTAACCACCATTTAATGCTACTCTTTTATTTTTAATTACAATTGTTTTTACCAATGGTAATGGCAATGTAATGAAATTGTATAATTACTAATTATAATTGATGAACAAATCATTGTTTTTATTAAACACAAATTTATGATTGCATATGGTTTTAATAACTACGAATAAAGTACCAATTTCATGCCTGCAACATTACTATTGCATTCACTCTAGTTTTGAAAATCTGTACTACCAATTCTCCAACGGGTTAAAAATTTGTCATAAAAATTTAATTCTCAGAAATTGTTTATATTTTTTTATGATTTTTGTTTGTTTTTATCTGAAAAAATGCACATACTAGGAGAGCAGAGAATGGCCTTCTTTAAAAACATCACCACAAAAGGGTTGATTGCAAATGTGGCCAATAATGATAATGCTTTTTTATAATTTAATAATTAATTAATGGTAATGATTTTGTTTTTTAAATAAAACTTTTTCATTTGAAAGCATTACCATTAATGAAAACAATGGTAATGAAAAAAAATTTATTAGCATTATTTATAATTCAATGCTAAATTGTCAATTAATTACTCAATCTAATTAATTAGTCCCATGTATGATAAGTATAGGGAGCGGGGTAAAAATTTAAGAAATATTTATTTGTGTTGTACTGTAAAAATTAAAATAGTTCAATACAAAGATTACATACATAGATAGCCAACTCTCCCAATGTCAAAGAGTGGCTATAAATGTCTGCACACTTACGGGTATGGCCAAAGTATATCTATATCAAGTACATTCGTCAGCTCAGCTGATATTTTTCGTTTCGATTTGTTTTGTTTCTACGTGTCAAAATTTATTTATATTTTTTATACCGCCATTGAATACAAAGTATATTTATATTAAGTACATGCAAGTCTACAACAAGTGCAACATTAGAACAACAACAGGCATTTTGTTTCTGTAAAAATATTACTAGGTGTCAAAAGCAACTCCGAGATGGCAAATTGGGTAGAATTGAACTATTTTGTAAAAAAAACTTAATTCCAATTATGCTTAATAAAAATAAAAAAAATTATAATACAATGATCTGTTTATGTTTAGAACAATCTGAATTAAAACAAGAATTCATAAAAAGTTTGTTTGGTGCAACTTAAATCAGAAAAGCAAAATTTCAAAATTTTGTTTACCATCCCTGACGAAACAAAGGAGAGTGAAAAAAATATATATTTGAAGTTTTTTTTTTCAATTTTCTTTGAATATACTTTTATTAAAATTAAAAACAAGGTATATTTATCGTACTAGGTAGTGTCGTCCGCCCAGCTGATTTAGTAGTTCGACATGTCAAAAGTTGTATGTGTTCAGAAATTTTATAGTGTAGAAGTGAGAAAGCAATAAAACACATACATGCCTTCTCAATTTGCTTATATGTTTTTGATATTTCGAACTACAAAGCAACAACAAAATGCCATGTTGTTCTTGTATTGTTGTATTTGTTGTAGGGATGCCACTACCTAGTAAAATAAATATACCTTGATTAAAAATGTAAATAAATTTTGACACGTACGAACAAAACAAAACGAAAAATATCAACTGAGCTGACGAATGTACTTGATATAAATATACTTTTTTTGTTTTACGCAATTCGTGTACAACTCGCGTACAAACAACGATTCCTACAATTTGTTGTACAACTCATCGCATCGTCTATTATGGAAAGAGATGGAAATTTCTGCTATTTTAAATTACCCGATGCTACTTAATACTTTTCAGTTGGGTACTCAATACTTTCGTTTACATCAAGACGAATTGATACGGCAACAACTACAATAAAACAATAACTTTGACATTCCATCAACATTAAAAATAATGCTTTGTTTTTAGGATTCACTATTCTACACAATCGTACGATTCAATCACAAAGATATCTCACAGAATTCTGTCCTACTGAAAAAGTCGTTTTAAAATGGCGTTGTAGGTGACACACTTCATAAAAAAAAACGATTTTGCAACTCTGTCGTTTTTTGATTCGCAAAGGAAATCATTCGAATTTACATGAATTTAACATTGTGTTTCAAAAAAATTTTTAATCGAAATACGTAGTAGCCGCTCTGATCGCATGGAAAAAGATATTTTAGAAATTTTTTCAACAGATCAAATCCTAGCTTACCTAGCTAACAATAAAAGATGAAAATACTAAATATTAACTGACCTCATATAAATATATCAGGTAGCAATCAATTTACCTGTACAGCACCATCTAAATAAACACCACCCTAATGACCAATTACCTAAATCCATTACTATTTATACTAAAACAGGTAATACTAACTCTCCACTACTCTTTTAAACGCGGCTTGAAAATGATGTCTTTACATCGAAAGCGCTCGCCAAACGTACCAAATCAACAGCCAATGACGGCGGTCTTCACCGAAAGGTATGACAACAGTATTTTATTTACTGGCGGAACAAATCCTATCAGACCTGTCAAAAATTCTGTCTTTATTAGCACACATTCTAATTTTGACAGATCGTACGACTGAGTATGATAGTGAATCATAGAATTCAGACAAATTCATGTCTAATGTAGACGGGGGGTAATGTATTTTTTACAAGATATTAGCAAAAAAAAAACTAAGGCAAAATATTATTATCTGGTCTGTCAATCACACTTTGTAAATTTAATTCACAACCTGAAGTCAAGAAAACGTGACACTGCACTGTACCAAAAATCGTAATAATATTAAAGAAAAAAATTAGTAAAACCTTTAATTCGTTATGAGGAGTTGATATTTCAAGCAATTTCTAGCCACTTAAACTCTTCGGAACATCTTTTTATTAGTAATAGATATTTCTCTGGATCATTTCATAAAACTGCGTCGTAATTTATCAACTTGTAATTTATTATCTGCTGCTGCTGCCATTAAAGATATTTCCGGCATTTTTATTATATTTTTTCTGTCTTAAACAAATACTAATATATTTTGTTTTTGGACACTAAAGCGGCCTAGACACGATCAAAATGCTGGATGTCAAACTCGTGTATGTGTGCTGAATGCTTTGACATACACATGCTGAATGACTCTTCAAACATTAATTTTTAATTGCATCGTGAAACAAGTATCGCAACTTCCGTTCCGAGATTTTCATCCTAATGTTGGTTTTATAGCATTGCACTAAAATTACAAATTACTCATGATAGGCTACTTTAAGCGAATATTTTTTGAATTTTTATCATCTTTTAAAGTATCTATTTTTTGTTTTGCCACATTCGTTGTTATGTTGCAATATTAAATACAAAAACAGTGGTTTTGTATTTTTCGGTTTAATGAAACCAAACAGAATCTATAGAAGCTAAAACCATTTCATTCCGATTAATAACTACGAAATCATTTAAGTTCCGAACGAGATTTGTGTCATGTCAACAAATTAATTTGAAAAGAAATTATAGAAATTAATATAAAATTCTAAAAATAGTTAAAACAGCAGTAACACATACGAGAAAAAAACCATAAAATTAGTTAAGTTTACATATGTATGTACATCCCTAAAAGAAGTTAATGTGAATAATTTATCCAGCGATGCCAACTTAACTCTTTTCGCGCTATTTTTAGCTCTTTCTGACTACCTCTGACGAGAAATTTTTCCTTTTAGCACTTTTTCAAAAAAGAGCTAACTTAGCTTTTTTCAGTCTTAAAACCAGGATTCACTATCCTACACAATCGTACTCAAAATCGTCTTACTCAAAAATCGTTTCAAAATGGCGATGTAGATGCCACACTGTTATACAAAATAAGATTTTGCAACTCTGATCGCATGGAAAAATACTATTTTATGAATTTTTTCAAAAGATTATAAAATCGTACAGATCTGTCAAAAAGTCTGTCACACACATACACTTTTAATCCACACTATCGTACTTTTTGAGCACACATGCAATTTTTGATAAATCGTACGACTGAATGACATCACGTTTGGCACTTTATGCTTTGTTCAATGAATTTTCCCATTTTACCCTTCGGTCTTTCATCTTTGCTATTAATCACATAACATTTTAATTCATAAAATATGTCTTACAAAGAGGTAATAGCTGTAGTTCAAGTTTTTATGTTATTTTGTGGTTTTTATTTACCACCAAACGAATTTGGAAAAATAAAATCGAATAGAATATACAATACAATTGCCAGAAGAAAAAAATAATAATTTGACTCTTTTTGAAAATAACTGTTTATTTTCGAAAATTTGTGATATTTCAGAAGTTTTTTTTTTATTAGAAATACAATATATACAGTTTAGTTTATAAGTTTTATACATATTTAGTTTAAAAAAATTTAAGACAAAATGGGCCGATATCGAGTAAATAAGGAAATATAATGAACGAATTGAAAAAAATATGTTTTCGTGATCATCATCCCCTAATTAATCTATAAATATTAAATGCTGCAAAGCAGTGTATATAATGCAAAATTCAGTAACATAAAAATACAGGTGTTTTAGAAGAAAAATATTAAATAAATAAATATTTAATGAAACAAATGGAAATTCTTCTCGTTTCATTTTCGGCACCTAAAAGTAAATGGTAAAAGTATATAATGTAATAATGAATTTCGATCTGCAAAACACTAAATTGTGAATTCGTGTCATAATCGAAAAATTTCGGATTCGGCTTACAGAACAGGGGTGATTTTAATTTAAATATGTACATTAATTATTTTTTGTTCATTTCTGTCTTGATATACTGCTATTGTGTACAATATACAATAAAATTTTAAAAATACGACTACATGATTGTTATTTCTACAAACGACTACATCAAGGTATATTTACCTTGGACTACCTGACGAATTTTAGTTTTGTAGAAGTAAAGGCAAAAAAATCAAACCTGAAATTCCGTAGAGCTGCGTACTGGGCTATAGCTAGTAAATTGTAAAAGCAAATATTTCATTAAAACCAGAGCTAACATAAATTAAACTTTCTAAAAGTGCTTTGACGTTTAAAATTTTTTTAAATAAAAATAAAAACAAAAAACAGACCTTATCAACATAAAATACTTATATTTTTCGTACTAAAGATGGGAAGAAAAAAAGAACATAATAAGTAGCCATACAAAGAACTAAAATATAAAAACGAAAAATGACAGAACCCAATGAAACTTATGCCCGAATCCAAAGTGTGAGAATAAAAAATTTAGAACAACAGGTCCATTTGATGCAGAGGGAGTTGCAAAGAATACGTGAAGGAATGTTCCATCAACATGATGTAGACAAATTAAGCAATCTAATGAAGAGACTGAAAGAATTAAATTCAATATTAATTGATCTAAGAAATTATTACAATGGTATACAGCAGTCTGTATTTAAGCCGGAGTTCAGAAACGAACAGAGAAGTAATTGCCACAGACTGCAGCAAGATGAATCGGGCGAACAAAATAATGTAGGAATTCTTGAAAAAAGTATTGAAAATCAACAAAATTCGGAGAAAAACCAAGATAATTTCGAAAGATGTGAATACCTATATGTTGAGCAAGGAAACAAAGAACTGCGGAGTGATAATGAATACAAAGGCTATTCCAGAGAGAATGCCGGTTTGGATTGTAGTGCATCAAGTCCAGCAACTACTAAGGAGAGCGAATTAAGTGAACAAGGAGTTAAAGAACCTTTTAAAACCTGTAAACAATTAATGGATGAAATCAAGCCACCAGGCAGCGTGTTGGGAAAATATATAACAAGATTGCAAGACTTCCGAACTGATCCTGAACTGAGACGTCAACGCTGGGAGAAAAAGCAACGAGAAAAATTGCAAAAGATACAAAGTAGAAAAGGAACTTTAGATGATCAAACATCTCTAACTGACGAAAATTCATTTAACTTACCGGTCATTAAACAAAATCTTTCAAGCGTTATAAACGAGATCGTAAGCGATATTCAAAAAGAAACTGTTGCTTTGACTGTAGTTCTAGAAAATGATCTTGTTTACCACATAAGTGTATCTCAAATATCTAATGGCCAATCGCTCGCTTGTTTTCTTGCCACAGAAGCAGCCGTCCAAGAAGCTAAGCAACAACATTTATTTCAAGACTTTTTAACTTTTTTTGTTGTGAATGCTGAAAATTCAGTATCGCAAAAAGATCGAATTCTTGGACATTTGTTTGAGTTCATGAAAATGGATATCTAATAGATTTATACGAGTTTATGTAAAATAAATTGTTGAATTTTAAAAAAATTATAGGACATTGTAAGTGTGGATGTATCAGACTTATCTTGCGATGACGTTTTTTGCAGCTGCATTTGTTTTGATGTTGAGTTCAAGTAGTCAACAATGATTTCTTTTCTTTTTATGTAACACTCCACACTGGGGCAGAAACAAAATATTGTGAAAATTACTCGGCCATTTGTAAAGGGCCAGGCTGTTTGAACCAAAGTTTGACATGAGCTTAGCAGAGGAATATATTAGCTTAAGTTTTGATGCTTAACACCATTGCCATGGATGGCGCTATGTGGTCTCAAAGTTGGGTACCTCGCACCTGCAAATTCTTATAGTGCTTGGCATTTCTTCAATTTTTGTTCGATTTTGAAAATTATAAAGTTCTAGTTAATTCCTACAGAATTATGATTCAATCTTTAAATTATGTTTTAAAGAGAGTTATAAGCAATTAAAATTTAATACTTTTGAATTTTTCGGTACTCTGGTTCATTCAAAATATTCAGGTATATGATGGATAACGATTTTGAAAACGAATCGATTTTAAAACAATTTTGTTGTTTTGTATAAAAACTAGTTTTTATTAATTTTTTATTTTTTTTTTAATATTTTTGTCTGAATTCTTAATTATTGTTTGATTTTTATCTTCTGGTATAATTTTCAAACCTAAATGTTATGAGATAGTTTCAAAAATAATCCTCAAAATTTTTTTGTTAACGAGTAAAATTTAAAACATCAGTCATGTTTTTTAATAGAAAACAATTTTTTTTAGGATTTTATAAAAGTTTTATACTTTTGTGTAACTCAGTATATGTGGGTACGTTTAAACCAAATTACATGCAAAATTTATCATCCTTTTAGAAGATTGAGGTCCTTTAATTTAACCTATTTTACATCTAATCTTTTATTTAGACTAATGTAATAAAGCTATATATACCTAGTCCATATGTGGACTTTATGGGCAAATTACTAAACATTAAAATTTAGAATTTTAGGTGTTTTTTTTTGGATATTGTGGGATTTCCTTTACCATAACGCTGCAGATTTTTTACTATTTGATTCTCGTTGACTAATTACAAATTCACTGTAAATTTAATTTCAATTATATACCCCTATATTCATAAAATATAAATCTAAATATAATGAGTCGATTATGGATGGCAACCCAACCTCAGTTATGTTGTCAGTTGCCGTATTACGTATGGCAACTAGCAACTAAAAGTTGTTAATTTCAGTTGCCAAATTAACAACCATAAATTTGTGGTTGCTGTTGATTTTTTTTCATAGATTAAGCAAAAAAGGCGGTAAAACTGAATTTTTCATATAATTTGTATATATAATAGTTTACATACATAAATATTCAAAACAAATTTATATAATATACATATTTATAACTTTCTTTAAATTGTAGATTTCAAAACCGCAAGATAAAGCTATTTTAGAACTAATTGTTCGAATAAAAGTTGTTCTAAAATACATTTCAATTAAGTTTTATATTTTTATAAATAAAAAATAATATTTTTACTTTTCTTTTTTTAAATCAAATCAAAAAAAATTTCCAGGAGCTAGGTACCCAATTTTGAGACCACACAGCGCCACCCCTGCTAAGTGTATGGTGCATTACGTGAAAACTTAAGCTCAAATACTCGTCTCGCTGATATCAAATGGATCATCGACCTAACTCTTTGCCAATAGCTGAGTTATTTGATTCTGTCACACTGTTCACAGCTTTACAGCGAAAATTTTTAAAGTTTATTTAAAGTTCAAAATATACTGCCTGTCCCACGATGTCGATCGTTTGCACAAATACATTTGAAACAAAAACAAATTCAAAAATTTTGTTGTTGTTTTAAATGTATTTGTGCAAACGATCGACATCGAGCGACATCGTGGGACTGGCAGATAATGTTTGCACTTAATTCCATTTCAGTCCACCAAAAATCACCATACTCTAGTAATAAAAGGGTTGTTCGTTAAGCTGTCAATAATTTAAATATTTGAAGTACTACAAAACCTCAAGAATCTGCGAAAATGGCAGATTATATTAAAAAGGGCGAGTCACTTTTTTTTATTTCGTTCATTTGATTTATCTTCTCTTTGATATGACATCTGTTATGGAGTAGCTTGGGATCGAACTTGGGGCAAAATAAAAATATCTGGTTAGAATAGAGATGTTTTATTTTTTGTGATTTTTGAGCGAAAATGTGATACTTTGGCGAAACTTGGTTCTATTAGAGTACTGGGTAATTCCACGTCAAATAAACAAGGCACTACTTCAGATTTTATTGAAACTTTTTTATTTATATTTTTTGACTTATCTCTAAAACCTATTAAAATTAGTGAAAAACGATAATTTTTTTAAATACAATAAATCATGTTTATTTTACTAAATCATATAGGTAATGTGTATTTGCACCGTTTATTTGCATCTTTAGTGTATGATGAAGACTTAACAGATAGTTTCGTTCCAGAAATCAACTATTGCCTGATTGAATTTTAATTTTTTTATAGTTCTTACTGTGACTTCGTTGAAACCGAACATTTTGCCAAGAAATGTTGAGCCTTCTCCATTTCGAAGGCGATCTCAAATTTCAATTTTGTTTTCTAAATAAATGGCTTTACGTTGTAGTTTTCGTCGTCTTCTTGTAGAGATGCATTAATATTAACACATTTCAATTGCTTTAACAAGTAAAAATGCTTGTATGCACAAAAAGGGAATTCCTCTAAATTTTTGATATAAAAATATTTCGCAAAACTTAAAGTTTACAAATAAAATCTATGCCCAAATGATTTTGAATCGTGCTATTTTTTTATTTTTAAACCGTGTTAAATCAAACCCGTGTAAAAACAGAATTGGGTGTATTTATAATTATGGCTTAGTCAGCAAATGAATTAAGTCCACTTTTTATGAAAATTAAGATTGAATATTTGAAATTTTATTAGTCGAACTATTTATTTTACATACAGATGAAATTTGAAGTTAACCTTAAGTTCGTTTTATTCGCTCTAAGAAAGAATAATTTTAAATACACAAATTTGGTGATTAATATTAAAGAAAAATTGGGAAAATTTAATTTTAAACAGCAGCAGAACGGAATGTATTTTCTAGACGGCTACGTCCGTCATCAGCACTCTTGGTATCTATCAACTTTGGGTAGTGTTAAGTTGTAACCATAATCTATTTAACCAACCAAAGAGTGCTGATGATTTAGACAACGGCTGCAGTTCTCACTACAAAACATTCCTGAATGTTCGGAAATACGATTATTCATACGTTTCTCCATAAAAATTCCTACTGGAATCTATATCGAATTTTTCAGAAAGAAAGTGGTACCCTCGTTCTTTCGAGTAAGGACCCAAAGATTCTGGATAATCAGAAAATCGTGTTCATGGAATTTACAGCGGGTCTACCAGGAGAAAGAAAAATTATCAATTGGTAATATTATTTATCTTTAATCAGCCATTTATGTAAAAAATAGTGAATAGAATAAACATTTTCGTTTATAAAAAATCTTATCTTTCGTCCAGATAATGTTCCGGTCAAGACTTTTGAAGCTTTGATGGCAACAATGCGAGGGGACCTTCTGAAATTTTTTTATGTAGGAAAAACTGAATAATTGCTGAAGGAATTGCATCACGTTTTTGTGAATATATATGAAAAAATAACAAGCTGTTGCCGGTTATTGGTTGTGGCGACGCTGACCGTCAATGAAATAGTTGGAATGGCTACCTTAAACTTTTAAACACAAAATTGTTGTTTTTTGAAATAATATTATAGTTTTTTTTTAGATACAAAATAATTTTGGTGTGAATTTCCAATAAATGCATTTTAACAGATACTATGACCACACGAACTATTATACATATCGTTAGCTATATGCAAAAATTGATTGATTAATATGTAGTTTATGTGACTTTAAAACAATTTACATTTATGCGATCAAATATGTTGCTTTTATTAACATTAAGCAAAAGGACAAATAAATTAATAATAATATTAATAAATGTAAAACGATGTAACTACACATCTATTTCAAACAATATATAATAAAATTGTTTAAAGAATTTCATGGACGACTTATAAATGCATGTTTTTCCATATCAAGAAACCTTGGCTTAATTCAATTTCTTTGTATGACTAGCCACTTGAAACCCAAGTGACTAGCAAACGACTTCAAAACAGATAGATGGGCACCAGTGCTAAACCAAAAACTTAAAAAGAAGTAATATGTAAGAACTAATATTCAAACCAAATAAAAGATATACAAAATAATCCAAAATATTGTAGCGGGAAAAGAAGTAAAGACTATGAGAATTTCAAGCGTCTCCCTATTACTGTTCAACAGTTAAGATATTTGCATCAACATCTGTCTTTATGGGGACACCATTTAATTTCATACACATACTATACACGTACTATGTAATTTCCAATTTAACTTAAATTTTTTTTATTGCGGATGTGGTAGTACAGAATCTGGGTAAATTTCAACAGTCTGTTTTCTGTTTATTTTATACTTTTTATTATTGTCATAGTAATACAAACTTTGTTTAAATTAAAGTGTCTATCTTTAACGGTTTAAAATACCGGTATAAAACATATGTGACTCAAATAATATCACCTATGGGAACACCCAATTTTCTAATATTTGTGCTTGCTGTTATAGCGATATAGCAGTATAAAAACTGTATAAAGTTGTCCATATATAAAGATTTAAAAAATAAGGTAATATACGCCATATTAAATCACCTATGGGGACACCCTGTTACTTTAATTTTTCATAGTTCTCTTTTTGCAGACTTATCAATAAACACTAGAATCTGTCTATAAGATAAAGTCATACATCCAATTACACAACCTACGGGGACAGCCTTTAAATATTTTCACTTGTTATTGGACATAATATTACGCCCTCTGTTAGAATCTCAAGATCCTACCTATAAGGGATCAACAGATAAGGCCATACACAGCAGATTTGATCAACAATAGGGACACTCTTTAAATTATAATTTTATTTATTTTTTACTTTTTGTTAGACGACACAGCAATGCATATTAGGCGCAAATAGCAACTATCTTTTTATTACGGTTCGAAAGAAAATACATGAAATTACAACACCTATGGGGCACTACACTTTCTGCGTAAATTTTAAGTTTATATCTCTAATGGTTCAAAAGATAAGGTCATATACATACATACATACATACATACATACATACATACATACATGAAATAACATCACCTATTTATTACCACACCTTTTAATTTTTTATTTTAAGTTTCATAGCTGTGATAGTGACCTTAGTAATACACATTATGTGAAAAGAAAAGGCCATAAAGGTAAAATTACGTCAGTTATGGCGACACCCTTTAAGTTTTTTTTTGTAATTTTTATTGTAGATATATTAGTTCCCGCTTTGTTAAAATTTCAAATGTTAATCTATAAGCGTTCAAAAGATAAGGTAATTTAGATATAATATCATTAACTTTAGGCACACCCTTTAATTTTCAACTTTATAATTTTTGCTATAGCGGACAGAGTAATAATATATGTTCTGCGTAAATATCAAAATGACCTATTCTGACACTCTTTAATTTAAATTTTAAATTAAACATTTGTTGTCATAGAGGACTTGGTAATAAAGACTCTTTGTAAATTTTAACTATCTGCATATAATGGTTTAAAAATTTGGATATATACACAAAATTACTTCAACTATTCGGACACCCTTTAATTTATAATTCTAAATTTTTATACTCTTTATTATACTGATACTCTTTATTATACTGTTTAATTTTCAATTGTTTGTCTATAACGGTTTAAAAGATACAGCCATATAGGTCAAATTACATCAATTATGGTAACGCCCTTGAATTTCTAAATTCAAATTTAATACTTGTTATAGCGGACTTCGCAATACAGGTCCTTTGTAAACTTCAGCAATCCGTCTATAATGTTTCAAAAGTGTGGCCGCATACATCAAATTACATCAACCATTAGCACACCCTTTAATTTCCAAATTCAAATTTTATACTGATTGTTTTAGCGGACTTAACAATAGCAAGATAATGAAAAATTAGACACCAGCAGTGTGGAATGCATTTTCTAGTCAGCTATGTCCGTCATCAGCACTCTTCGTATCTATCTACAAGGTAGTTTCAATTGTTATTAATTTTTCTATTTAAACAAACTTATCAAAGAAATAGGATATGAGAAATTTTAATTTTTATTTTATATAAAGATATAGGTCAAATTACGTCGCCAATGGGGTCACTCTTTCATTTTTGAAATTATTTTTTTTTATTACTTTTTGCTATTGTTACGTATTTTTTTTTTAATTTTAAATTGGTGCTCTTTATGGTTTTTTTGTCTTAAAAATAATGAACTGTTTTTAATATGGGATCAATCTGTAAGCATAACCCTTTAAATAAAGAAAATATTTTCAAAATCGGTTTAGAATTTACTGAGTTCTGCGGGCACAAACAGAAAAAAGCAACATTGAGATGAATTGATAACCTTCTCCTTTTTTTAAAGACGGTTAAAAATAATTCTTGTTAAAAAATTTTACTAAAACTATGTAACTGTATTAATTCAAATTAAAAATGAAAACCTTTTAATTTCAAATCCTTATGTTAAACTTTATTTCAATCAATAAACTGAATTTATACTTTACCATACATAGTATAAGGTAAAGTATAGTAATCATGAAAAAAATCGAGGTCGGGATTTCGACGGATTTGACGTTTGACGTTTAAAAATGAAATTTAGTATGTACCTTTGGCATATGGAGATGCAGATCTGTATATTTTGTAGGCATAATAGGGAGAGGGCAAGGGGGTAGTTTCCTTACTCCCAAATTTTGTAAACGCTCTACGGGTCATACAGTACGACATATCAAAATCAAATTCAGTGTGTGTCTTTGGTTTATGAAGATGAAAAGCTGTATAAATTTTGGTCATAGTCGAGAATGGGCAAGGGGCAGTTTACTTCACACCCCAAAACGAAAATAATTAATATTTTATTCGAATATATGTACGCTGAACTTTTATTCTTTATGTAATATATCCATAAAAATATCTGTTTCCATTTGGTATGGTAAAGTTGAGTCTAGGCCACTCCAGTTTTATTTGTATAATCAATTCATTCATTAATTTATATACATTCTTTAAGACGAAAAAGACATTTTATATTTTATAAAATATTTTTTATAGATATTTGTTGTATAAGTAGATACCTCTTTTTGAAAAACAGAAGTAAAAAAGGTGTATCTGACATAAAGGGAATCCTTATGGGGACACCCTTTAGTTTTAAGTTTATAATTAATTACTTTTAGTTATTGGAAGCTATAGCGGTACGCATAAAAAGCAACATTCAGACGAATGATAACCTCCTTCTTTTTTTAAGTCGGTTAAAAATAATTCATATTAAACTAAATTTTCTAGAACTATATATGTTATTTTATTTTAATTTTAATTTTATTTTAATCAAGCGACTGAGTTCTTTTATAATTAACTATTAATACGTATACCTTCTTTAAGCCGAAAATAATATATATGTATAATAAAACAGTAACCTTTTTCCTGTATGTCTATCTGTGTTCGCATCACGTAAAATCTACTGGATGTATTTTAACATAATTTTGTGTGGTACAAATACAGGATACTTTTTTCCGCAAAAATATCTTATTTCCAAGAGAAAAAAGCAATTTTACCGATATGAATACTTTAAAGTGCATATCTTAGTAGGGATGATACCCTTTACATAAACTAAATACCTAAAACATAACTGTAGTACTAATAAAGTAATAGTCTTTGGCGGGGATTGCTTTCAAAGCAAATTGCAACAAAATATTGTTCGGACGCTAATGAAGTGGCGGGTACAGCTATTATTTTATAAAATACTTAAACTATATGTTTAAACTTATGTATTGTAGATGCATCATTTTGTGTATGAAAACTAAACAGAAGTAAAAAAAAATGTTTGGTTTATAAATAAATTTGTCGGTGTTTAAAGTAAAATTAGAAAAACTTCGTTAAAACAGTCTTTAGTTTTCATTTTACAAAGTTTTTCGCTTCACCTGTAAAATCATATTTTCGCTAGTTAAGCCTCTTTGCATTTTAGCTAACGATATATACTTATAGTTTAACGATTACGATGAATATTTTGGTATTTTCTAACTGAAATATTTCAAAAAAAGTTTTCTGCATTATTTATATGTAACTAATATTATTTTGTTGATGATGCGGATTTTGTGGTAAAATGAAAAATGTG
Source organism: Phasia obesa (assembly GCA_949628195.1). Taxonomy (NCBI): domain Eukaryota; kingdom Metazoa; phylum Arthropoda; class Insecta; order Diptera; family Tachinidae; genus Phasia; species Phasia obesa. The sequence continues at coordinate 69,951,002 of OX451216.1, read as the reverse complement.
CAAAATTCATAAATGTAATAAAATAAACATTTTATAGTGAACTAAACATTCGCCAAAAATATGTGGTTTGCATACACTATCAACACATGTTTTAATCTCTAAAGTGGCTGTGATGCCAAGAGAGTAAAAACGTGTTTAAACAAAGGAAGGTCACTAGAAGTTGTTTAAATATTCAAATAAAAAAATAAATTTTCCTTTTCTTTTGTATTTATTTCTGTCAAAAGGGGGACTTTAAATGTTGCGGTCAATGCATTACATTATCCATTGCATGATAATGTTTCGCTATAGTATTGAATGTTGGTTTGCAATTTGAGAAAGAAAAATCGCCTTTAATCCGTTAGAATACACAGGATTTTAACTTTCAACAATTTGTGCTGGCAACTCTGTAGTTTAAAATTTCTTTCCTATATTTAATAAATAAATAAAATATTTGTTTATGGTTATTTAACACTGCATTTTAAAATAATATTTTATTTTAAATGTACTTTTACATCCATTCTACTTGTTTAACTTCAACAATTACTTAAGTAGAGGATTTGTGAGTGTTTATGAAGGATATCCTAAAATTAAAGCAATATTTTAAATAAATTGAAAACTCTATTTTTTTTCTAAATTGTTTTTTTTTCTCGAATCTAAGTTCATATCGGACAAATGGTATTTACGGGTTAAAGGGAACAGACGTGTTCTTTGCGAAAATTTTCATAACCATTTTGTATTAAGATATAAAAATACATATAGATATACATATATACCAGACTTTGGGGATATCAATTACATTTTGTAATTAATAACACATGCAATTACTAATTACATGTAATTGTAATTGTAAATTTTCAATTACTGATTACAAGTAATTGTAATTGAAATCAGGGACTAAAATCAATTACAATTAATTGTAATTGAAATCAGGGACTAAAATCAATTACAATTACTTGTAATTTGTAATTGAAATTTTCAATTACAATTACATGTAATTAGTAATTGGAAATTTTAAATTACTAATAACTGTAATTGAATTTGTTCAATTATAATTACATGTAATTGAAAATTTTAAGTAATGAATACTTTTTTTTATTATTGTCAAAAAATATTTAATTACAAAAATGTTCAATTACATATAAATTATAAAAAATATATACAAAAAATTATATTTGGAATCGTGTTATATACATTATTTATTTTTAATCAATCATGATTCCTTTGCAAATTTATTAAATAAATATTTTATGAGTATAAAATATTTATTTCCAAAAAATATAATAATCGAAATTGATTACTATGGGGAAAGCCTATCCAGATAGCTGAGTAAATACGATTTTCGTATTTTTAATTTTTTAATTTGTATTTTTATTTTTGTTTTTCAAAAGTCTTTTTGATACATTATGAATGGTATCCAATGGAAACCCTTAATGTAGAAAATTGAAAGAAGAATAAAATAAACTTTTTGAAATCGAAATGGTTACTATAGTTTTTTGTTTTGTTTAGAAATTTATATTTGGCTTTCTTTATAGACTGATTGAACTTCTCATTTAGTCTATTAAGTTTTAAGCATAAGAATCTGAGTTTTTATTCAGAAAAAATGGGAAAAATCCACTGATGAGCTAGTTGAGCACTAGCGAAATAGCTATCTGGATCGGCTTTCCCCATAGTAATCAATTTCGTCCTGGCAATATTTTGTACGGTTTTGTTTTAAATGTAATCCACACCAAATTTTAAGACTCTTATTTCATAGTGCTTCATGTATTAATATTTTCCTTATATATAAAGGTACCCATCCCTGAATAAAATTATAAAATTTATATAAACTGCTAAAATCTTACAAATTATTGTAAAGCTCTGGAAAAAATGAAAGGTGCCTTAAATTATATATTTTGGTAGTGATACGAACACAGACAGACAGACAGACAGTCAGTAAAAGAGTTACTGTTTTATTATACATATGTAATAATGTATATTATACATATGTATGTAATAATGTGTAGATAAACCAATAAGTGGCAAGTTTTTAATAATTAATTATAGTCAGCCTAAATGTATCTGTCATTCTCGGCCGAGAAAACAAATATTTATATAATGGTGTATGCGCCTAAACGGGTAATTTCTCGTAAATTAGGGTCAGTAGATCTTTTTCCTGCTACTAATGGCTACCAATTCTAGTTTTCATATTTCAGACACCGCTTAATTTACGGATTTTATATGAAAAATCCAGTAGTTTTTACGTGATGCAAACGCAGACAGACAGCCAGACAGAAACAAATGAAACAAGTTACTATTTTATTATATCTGTAGATAGATATAAAAATACATGGTTTAACATATAGTGGACACCAAACTTCTACTAATTTCGATTTATTGGTAAACACTAAAAAAGTTTGATTCTCTGGATCCTGCTCCATATCAACAAACCGTAATTTTTAGCCTAACCAATGTAGAGATGTAGTTGTTGAAGGCCGGCTGCATTTCTTATGCCAATCCGCATCTGATGCGGATTCTGCACGCAGCAGTGATAGCAGTGTCGAGAATCTAAATAGCTAGAGAGTGGTTTAAGAGGAACACAATACTACCTATTATTATTAATACTACAGGTTGGTTGTATTAGTTTAGTCTACTCGTGCGACTAAGTTATGAGAATATAGTCAATAACGCTGCTTACGGAGCTATTCTCGAACGAGACTGTGAATATCGGATTAACTACCAAGCGGTCATACAGAGTAGCTTAAGGACTCAGTACCCAGTACGTCCGAAGCTGCAGCACAAGCGTTTTTGCAAACAAAAACCGCTCTTAGACTGAGAGTGGAAAATTAAGAAAGCGGAGAAAGCGAACGGACATCTGAATGCATTGTCAACCACAAAGAGACCCTTTAATCAGAAAGCTAAGGACGATCTCTTAATTGCCTTCGCGAACAACAAGGATGGTTAGGAGATATTTGACCATCCTTGTTGTTCGTTAGTAACGGAATGTTAGTAACGGAATGTGGTCCCATAGAATGCTGAGCTCGTTTTGACTGAGATCCGTCGAGGATACAGAGTTATGAAATGCTCTAACGTTTTCTTAAATTAATTCGTTAGCAAATCGCTTGGCTAAATACGAGTCCAATTGTTGTTATTACTTGTTTGCATTTGTACTTTGGATTTGATATTTTTTATATAAACATACATAGTAGTTTTTCATTTTGAAATTTTTGTATAAACTTGAATTTATTTTATTCTTCCAAAAACATATATCAATAAAGCTTTTTAATTGTTCCGTTGTAATTGTACAATTTATTCTACGTTATAATTATTTAAATATAAAAGGTTATGGGCCCAGAAGACAAAACCGGAATAGCACAATTCAATGGACGAGATTTTGAAAATTGGAAGTTTCGTGTAGAACGACACTTAGCGTCAGCCGATTGCCTGGAAGCTGTTAAGAGGTCAGCTCCAGTAATCGAAGCTGGAGATGGTACTGAAAATAATGTAGCGGATTGGACCAGGAAAGATTTAAAAGCACAAAATATAATAACTTCGCATTCACGATGACTACTTAGAATGTATTCGCGAAGAAACAACCACTAAGGGCATGTGGGAAGCTTTAATGATGACATTTGCTAAAAAAATCCTGCGTGAATCAAACAATAATTCGTAAGGAATTGGCAATGCTACGTTTAAAAGAAGGTGAAAATCTAAATGTACATTTAATTAAATTTTATTCGCTTATTCGAGAGCTTAAAACGGCTGGTGCTAAACTTGAAAATGCTGATGTTATTTCTCAGTTATTTTTATCTTTGCCTGAAACATATGATGCTGTTGTGACAGCCTTAGAGAACCTGCCTGAAGATCAAATGAATTTGGGTGTAATCAAATCTAGACTTTTGTTTGAAGAATCCAAAAAGAAATCCCGCAGTAGTGAAGAAGCTGAAAATCAAGTTGCCTTTTATTTCAAGAACAAAAAAAGATTTAATGGAAAGTGTCACAAATGTGGAAAGTTTGGACATATGATGAAAGACTGCCGAGTTAAAGAAACAAAAACTGCAGAGGGTGTAAGTTTTATGGTAAAAAATTACAAAAAGCCAACCAAAATTGATCTTACTGATGAAGAAGAAATTGTTTTCGCTTTAGATTCAGGAGCTACTGATCATTTTGTCAATGATATTAATGTTTTTAATTCAATAAAGAATATTAATGTTCCCCGTTATATAGTTGTTGCAAAAGCTGACGCAAGAATTGAAGTTTCACAAATCGGGGATATTCAAGGCAGAAGTGATACAGATTACCCAATTAATTTAATAAACGTTTTATATAGTTCAGATTTTCGTGAAAATTTACTATCTGTAAAAAAAATGGTTGATGCTGGTTTAAAGGTAACATTTCAAAAGTCTAAGGCTCTTATTTTTAAAAATGGTGAAATAATAGCAACTGCATTAAATACAAGTAATCTTTTTGTATTAAAACTTAAGATCAAGAAATCAAGTGCTTACATGTCTAAATCAGAAGAATATACATTATGGCACAAACGATTAGGCCATATTGGACATGAGGGTATGAAAGAATTAAAGCAGTTAAATATGATTGCCGGACTTCCACAGGTAGAAAAAGCTCCTTTTTGTGATGTTTGTATTTTAGGCAAACAATAAATCCAGTTTCATGGAATGGGTGTAGATATTTCGTTTCATTCATTGATGACTACACACATTTCGCAGTTATTTACCCAATTAAAAGGAAAGATGTAGTCTTCCACAAATTTAAAGAATTTGAAGCAATGGCCACTACTGAAATTGGTAATAAAATATCAAAATTGACTATAGACCAGGGCACTGAATATAAATCAAAAGAAATGTTAACTTTTTGCAAAAATAAGGGTATTCAAATTCAAGAAACTATGGCGTACTCGCCCCAGCAGAACGGCGTTTCCGAAAGGTTTAACCGTACTCTTACTGAGAAAGTTCGAGCAATGTTAATTGAAAGTAGTGTTCCTAAATTTTTGTGGTCTGAAGCAGTATATACTGCAACATATATTTTAAACAGGATTCCTACGAAAGCTATATCGGTTCCCAAAACTCCTGCAGAATTATGGTTCAAAAATAAACAAGATTTGTCAAAAATTAAAATTTTCGGTTGTGAAGCTTTTGCTTGGATACCAAACCAAAAGAGAGCTAAATTAGACGCTAAAAGTAAAAAATATGTTTTGCTTGGATACTGCCCAAACGGATACAGACTTTGGGATGAAGAAAATGAAAATATTATTCTTTCTCGAGATGTAAAATTTAATGAAAATTCTTTCTTATACAAAAATAAAGTGAACTTAAAAACCACTTTACACTTCAATGATCAAGAGGGAAAGAAATGTGTGATCATTGAACCATCAGATGAAACCATAGAGGAGACTAATAGTGCATGTGAACTTCCAACTGAAGCTGTTGATATTGACTATAACGAATTTAACAATGAAGTTGTAGATGACCCGAATGAAGGTACTGTTATATTATCAACTAATAATTGGAAGGATGATGATTTAAACGTAAGTGAGGTACCGGAAGTCAATGAAAATTATTTAGGAAGCCAAGTTCTTTCAAATCCGCCACAACTAAGAAAAAGTGAACGATTCTCTAAAAAACCAACGAGATTAGCTGATTATTATCTATCAACATTTCAATGTTCGTTATCGCAAATTCCAAATAACTTTTCTGCTTGATGAAAGAAAACAGTGGTTGCTAGCGATTGATGATGAGTTGAGCTCAATGGAGAAAAACAATGTATGGAACTCAGTGCCAAAACCAAATGGGGTAAAACCATTAAAGACCAAATGGGTGTTTAAAATTAAACATGATGAGAATGGTAATCCAACGCGTTTCAAAGCAAGGTTGGTAGTAAAGGGTTTCTTACAACAACCTGGGCTAGATTATTATGAAACATATTCACCAGTTGCTAAATTAACTACAATACGAGTAGTTTTGGCGTTTGGTATTAATAAAGGATATTGTTTCCACCAAATAGACATTAAAACAGCTTTCTTGTATGGTGACCTTAAAGAGAATATATATATTGATACTCCTGATGGTATGAATTCTCCAAGTGGTTACTGTTTAAAATTAAATAAAAGTTTATATGGTCTCAAACAAAGTCCTCGTTGTTGGAATGATAAACTTAACGATTATTTATTAAAGCTGGGTTTTAGAAGATCACAACATGATTATTGTTTATATATAATGGAATCTGGTGAAAATTTGATAATTGTACTTATTTACGTAGATGACCTTTTAATAACAGCAAATACCACATCTGAAGTCGAGAAAATAAAAGATCAATTAAAACTTAAATTTGAAATGTCAGACTGTGGAGAATTAAAGCATTATCTTGGAATTAAAGTTCAAGAGCTTCAAAGCTCAAATGTTTTAACAATGGACCAAGAAGCAAGTATTAATAAAATATTAGTAAATTGTGGAATGCAGGATTGTAATATATGTGTTACGCCAATTGAAAAAGGAGTTCATTTGACTGTTTCAAAGCAAAAAAATACTTCAATCAATCCTTACAAAGAACTACTTGGAAGTCTAATGTATCTTATGGTTTGCGCTCGGCCTGACTTAGCTTTTGCCATTGGATATCTTGGTCGTTTTCAACAAAATCCAAGTGAGGAACACTGGACTGCTCTTAAAAGAGTTTTGCGGTATTTAAAGGGGACAAAATCATTAAAGTTATGTTATGAGGCTGATCCTACCGCTGAAGTACTGGTTGGTTACGATGACGCGGACTGGGCTTCCAATACAATTGATAGAAAATCTACTACTGGATTTATCTTTTATGTTTATGGCTGTCCTGTGTCATGGTGCAGCAAAAAACAAACAACAGTTGCCTTATCGTCAAGCGAAGCTGAGTATGTGGCCTTAGCCAGCGCGGTTTCTGAAGGATTATGGATATATGGTTTACTAGAAGACATAATGGTTTTTAAAAAGGAAGACTATTTCACAATTTACGAAGACAACGCTGGATGTATAGCAATGTCAAAAAATTCGGAAAGCAAACGAGCAAAACACATCGATATAAAGCATCACTTTCTTCGTGATCACGTTAATAGTGGAAAAGTAATAATAAAACAAATATCAACTAAAAAACAAATAGCAGACATACTAACTAAACCTTTGGACAACATGAATTTCTTAGCAATTCGAAACATGTTAAAGTTATCGAATTGAAAGGGGATGTTGTTATTACTTGTTTGCATTTGTACTTTGGATTTGATATTTTTTATATAAACATACATAGTAGTTTTTCATTTTGAAATTTTTGTATAAACTTGAATTTATTTTATTCTTCCAAAAACATATATCAATAAAGCTTTTTAATTGTTCCGTTGTAATTGTACAATTTATTCTACGTTATAATTATTTAAATTTAAAACCAATCTTCATTATATGGGCAATATGGTCAATGGGGATATACTTTCCCATTAGAGAATCTAATGGGCGATTTTATGGACGTGATTAGTGATCAACCAGAAACTGGGCTGCAGACTGTACAATAGGAGTAAACCCAAATAAGATTTAACTGGTCCTATTCACCATAAATACTAGAATTCAAAACTTTAATCAACCAGGGACACATTTTGCCTAGAACTGATTTTATCTGATAGAGCTAAATATCTGGGACTTATCCTAGACTCCAAACTATCGTGAGAGGCAAACGTACAACACTGGGTAAAACAAAATAAGGCTTAAGCCCTGAGATAAAATTTATGTTTATGGCTGCAACACATCCTATTCCGGAATATGGATCGGTAGTATGGTGGACATTTAGTTAACTAACTGTATAGGGTTTAAGGATCTGCTTATTTTACTTTTACGGGGCTGTTTACATACTAGTCGTTAAGAAGTTTTGAATGTTAGAAAAGAACTTGCTTTACAACTATCTTATCGTCTCCCCAATGGGGCAAGTGGGTTAAACGCTGAAATTCTGGCTGTTAGGACGATATGTTGAGTTTTATTTGATAGTAATGTTAAAGTTTAAACACACTATAATAAAATATGACCACAATATAATACAACACAATATAACATTATGATCAAATGAACACATTATTTGTTTAAGTTAAATGATCATAATATGATTATATAATATTTAATCAATTTCATAGGACTTCCACCCGGCCATATTTATGATCATTCTCAACAATAAAAGATACAATTATTTATTATTTTATTTATAAACTAAATATAATTGGTGCGGTTCGCTGCCTCACCCAAAATCAAAAATAAATTAAACTCTTGAAAGTATGGACATGCTTAAACACGAAAACGCTCGTGTATGTATGTTTTTTTAGGATTACACTACCTGCGAAGCTTTTTGCTTGTTTGCAGAAAACACCCAGCGTCTTTGGGAGCCCCGACCCCGCTTAAAGTGAAGTTATTGCCCATATGGCCAACATAAAATTTCCGATCATTTTAATTTCGGCTTGTTAAGAGAAGTTTTTAAGATGTTCTATCCACAATGGATACTATATTCTACCCCAAAAAAATAAACATACCACCAACATGGTTTTTAGCGACGACAAGAACTCGTATTAAATAAAACTCTTATGCTTTAAACACATAGACGACAGCGGTTACACAGCTACATGACTAAAAATTCCATTGGCTACAATTGTCGTCGTGTAGGCAGCTAATTAGTTATATTGAAGTCGACAGCTACATGGTAAACTCTGACACTGTTGTAGAAATACATATGTATTTTACTTTTGTAAAATAAAATAACTTTTTCAAAAAATAATAATTATTTCCTCAAAACCTTTTGATTGTAAATTAATTTGCAATTTTTTTTTGTGACATTTTCGTTTGTTGAATAAAATAAAATTGTCGCCTACAAAAATAGAATTAGCCTAAGTTGACTACAGCCACAACGTGGTGGTGTAGCCATGTAGTTTTGATGGCTTTTAAATAATCGTCTTCCTATAATCGTGTGTATTTTATTTTTGACAGTTTGTAGTACGTATCCTGATGTTGTCTATTTGTTTAATACATTACAATTTCTTGATAAAATTTTTTATTAATTCGATATTTAATTTTTTGGTTTACAAATTTCAATGCTTTTTAGGTTTCATTTTATATAAAAATGAGGTTAAATTTAACATATTTTAATGTACTCTTTTTTAAATTCTAATTATATTAATTTTAAATATGTGTAATTTTGCAAATATTTGACACGACAACTTAATTTAATACAATTTTCTAGTTTCATATATGTATGTATGTATGTGTATATTTATGTAGTTTCATATTTTGATTTCATTTGCAGAAAAACTGGACTTTTGCTAATATTCAGTAGAGTTTAATGATTATGTATAACCTTTTAAGCAGTTTAAAAAGTCTTTACTTTATGATTCTTGCTTAATTTCCGATGACTTATATGTAGATAGCCTCTCGATCAAATGATTAGAACCAGTTCTTTTTGCAATTTTAATTTTTTTGAAAGTTGTCACATTTGATTTATACATTAAACTATTAGTAGAAGAAATACATATATCACTTACTAATAAACCTTAGTGAATAATGGACAAGCAAACTATTTTAAATATTTTAGAGATATTGAAAACTAGGCAAAGAATTATAAAGGTTGGACTCCAACCGAAAAGGGAAAGTCTTTGAAAATGGTCTCGAACTATTCTCTTTCTGTACAAAAAATCAGAGCTGAGGAAAGAGGCTGGTATCCAGGCAAGTATCTTAGCGGTAAAAAAAACCATTGCAAGCTGCGAATACCTGAAACTAAAAAAAAAAAATGTAAAAGCACACCGACAAGCACGCAGTCGGTGTGAAGACCATATACTCGGTTTAAAAGAAGTAAGATGCTTGGTTCATTGCTTAATGGGAATTTTCTTTGGTAGAGTGAAGGCTTCGTTCCCAGCAAAATTATTTTTCAACCTTTTTCGTATTGGCTTGAGATTATTGTCTATATATTCATATGATGATTGTTTCTGAGCTGTTATGAAAATCTGAATATGAAAAGGAGGCAAATGAAGTCACTATTTCGTTTTCTCGGCTAGTAAAATCGGTAAATATAAATGTCGTTTCAACCAAACATGAGTATCATTATTAGAAACTTTTCTGTGGTTTATTTTGAACTAAATCATTGTGCGAAATTGAAATATCTTGAAAATCCCAAAAGATGGGCCATATGCGTTATACAGCATTTTGTATTAATCAATTAGCGATATAAAATATCAAATTTTAAAACTTAAGCTCGTCTAAACGTTGTAGAAAATAACTGCATAAAGTTTTATAAGATTTTTATTATCAAGTAGGCTTCTACTGCAGAAAAACTGAAATAAGGTTGTAATTCACTAATCGTGTTAGATTCTTCTATTTTTAAAAAAATGTGTAAAGTGAACCTAAATAGCTTGGTGGCAACGATCTGCAAATGAAAAATCAGATTTTAACAGTTGCTTGCAAACTAACTGACATTGTTTTTGGTGGAAAATAATATCATTTTCGTTACTTTCTCTAGCGATTTTCTTTTTATTTAGCCTTTCTATTTATTTGGTTTTATTACTATATATGGCAGAATGTTGCGCCTTTATTTAAGTTTTTTATTGAAGCGTTAACGCCCTGATTTAGGTTTTACTGTTAAAGCGATTACAACTTTCAATAAAATATTAAAAATATTTACACTTAATCTTGCTAGGTTGATCGTTAAAGTTATAAAAAGGAGTATGAGGATCAAATGTCCGTAATTGCAAATCGTAAACAAATTAAAACAACTATTTTACTTTATATCTGAATTATTTAATGTTTATTTAAAAAAAATTATGTAAGTTGTTTTCAATAAATAATGTTTTATTTTAATTTAATAATGTTTCAGTTTTAATACATAAGGATTTTTAATTTTATTTTACAAAGATTTGGCCTTCGAGTTCTATTTAATTTATAATTTATGTGAAATATTTAAATATTGTTTTTTTTTTTACTTTACAAACGTTTGCTTTTTTATTTATATTTATATAATTTTCTCCACTTTCATTTTAATAATAAATATTGTTTTTATATAGAATTTTATATCTATGTATGTATTCGGGCTTTTAAGGTCATTATTATCTTTGTTATATATATTTTTGATTTTAAAGCACTTTAATTACTTTTTAGGGCAAAAAGTACACTTGGGTTAAGCTTAAAAATAAAAATTGAAATAAAAAACAAGTAAGAGTTTTATACTCGGCCATGCCGAAACTTATATACCCTTCAACATAGTAGTGTTACCCTCTTATGTTCCTTAGAAAATTAGCTTTTTTATAAAAATTTTATCGAAAATTGTTTTTAAATTTTTTTTAATTTTATTTGAAAAATTATTGTATTTTCTTTAAATTTGTTGTAAAATTTTTTTGAAAAATTATTATGAAAAATATTTTGGAAAATTTTTAGTAAAACTTTTGTTGAAAATAATTTTAATTAATTTTATTTTTTTTTTAATTAGGACCTTCTTCTAATGCTGACCATTTTTGGTCAGACTAGTTTAAACAAAAAATTGTCTCATATTGATCCACCCCAATGGGCGTATTGGCTGCTCCTGGTTACCATTGGCACCCTATGGGTTTATTGGATATCTCTTTATGTATTGCTTTCTATAATGGTCTTTAATACAAATCAAAGCAGAAATAAACACAAAATCGGCCCTCGCAGATGCCCCGAGCGCTTCTTGCGATCTACCTTTCGCGGTCTAATATTTATTTTACAAAAAATGCAAAAAAGAGTCATTAAAACCGTAAAAAATGAGAAAAATACGTGAAAAATATAGGTGGGCGTATTTTTTTGCCCGCAACCTCTAATGGAATGGTCCGATGTTGCTGAATTGCAATCCAGAAATTTTCGAAACTATGCCTGGCAGATTGGTGGGCTTAAATTTTTTGTACCTTGTCTGGTGGCTTGGCAAATGACATGGCAAATGACGGATAGATGGACAGACGGACATCGCTTAAGCAACTTCTCTATGCATAAGGATCTTGAATATTTATACTTTATGAGGTCGGAAATGAATATTGTGGAAACTACACATATAATGGTTATATACCCTTTCCACCTGTGGTGAATGGTATAATAAAAATTAGCTTCTCGTCCGCTCATATTTATTGCGGACGAGAAGCTAATATGCGAGGGTTTCTTTGTTTTGAAATTTACTGCTAGTCCCACAATGTCGCTCGATGTCGATCGTTAGCACAAATACATTTGAAACAAAAACAAAATGTTTGAATTTGTTTTTGTTTTAAATGTATTTGTGCGAACTATCGATATCGAGCGACATCGTGGGACAAGCAGTTAATTTATGTTTTGCGGCTTTGATGAATTACAGCTGTTTTTCTAAACAATACACACGAAGAAACTAATGTCTCTACAACATATAAATGCGAATGTTGATACTTACCAAAAATGTAACAAAAAGGAATACTGTTATACAATGTAAACATGTACTATTATATTTTGTGGTTCCATAAGCGAGACTTCAGCACCAATTAATATCAATATCTTAAAGTAATTTGTAAACTTCTACTGTACAAGTCGGTCCTCAAACCAATTTGGTGTTATGGGATTCAGTTATGGGGCACTGCCTCAGCTAGCAATGTAGAAAAAATGCAAAGGCGCCAAAATAAGATTTTACGTATTATAACATCTGCTCCCTGCACGCAAAGAAAAAACATGGTTATTGTATGGTCACGGCAACCACACTATGTTCTCTGTAACAATAGATGTTTGCTGTGAACAAATTATAGTTATTTAGGACAATACTTTGGTCACGATAAAGAAGTTTTTTGTTAACAGTTAATCATTCAATGGTTATACGCACCAAAAAAGCAACATGGTTGATTTGAAACATATTAAAAGACAAACAACAACCAAATTATTTTTAATATTTAAAAATTATAACCATAATATATTATTATTAAACATAGTATGTTAAGTTTGACTAAAAATAAACAAATAATGTTTGGTTTCAAAAATACATATTTTGGTTTTGACATTATTTCAGTTTAGAAATATGTGTGTAAGCTATCGGTTCATCTAAAACCGTAAAAACATTAAATACACATTTGATGTCAACAAATAAATTTGTTTTTTATTATAAATAATAATATCATAATATAAATAATATCAAACACATAAAAGGTAAGCAGAAAATATCAAAATATGTATGTAAGTCTAAATGGAAATATTCGTGTATTTGTTTTTTGTTATTTATAAATATATTCATAGGTTGTCACATATAACCATTTACATGTTTCAAATTATATTATAGTATGTTTATATTATAAACATAACTATGGTTATATTTTACAATGTTATTTTTATGTTCCAACGATAACAATATTATTTTTATATATAACCATATAACTCAACCATAACATGTTGTTCTTAGATTATGGTTACCTCAACCATGTTTTTTCTTTACGTGTGGTATATAAAAAATTCGAACATCCACAAAGACCTAAACATGCCATCAGTTAAAGCAGAAATAGCGAAACATGCAGTCACATATCTAAAGCGACTTGAATCTCATCCAAACCCTTTGGCGCGTAACATGCTGAATGAACCTGGTTACATTCGACTAAAAAGAAGAGATACTGCTTTTCGTGGCCGTACATTAGAGGTATGACCCGCAAATGATTTCAAAATCCGTGCAACAAACATTATTTTTGTCTAGCACTGGCTGGACTTAAAGAGAATATTTTATTTTAGACTTAAGATACGAGTAATTATTGTTAGTTCAAAAATATTGAAGATACAATAAATAAATTATGAAAAAAAAAGTTAAAATAACAAGAAAAATATACTTTAATTAACATAAATTTAGATTCACTGTTGCGAGGTAAAATTAGTATAAATCTATCAAACTCTGCAAGAAAAGTCTTAAAAATCCTTAAAACTTTTTCAAATCGTATAATTTTAAATTTTTCATCAATAAAAAGACGTGTTTAATAAATAAACGGAGTTAGTTATATTATGAAAACAGTCTTAATTGATAAAAAAAGAGGAAATAAAATAAACTAAAAATATTTACATGAAGAACTACGCTTTTGATGGGTACCGATTTTGTTTACAGTGAAGCAAAAGTAACGTACTGATAATGTTGCACGTTTGGTTTGATGACCTTCTACAGCAACAATGCCAACAGTTTTTGTCGTTCCATAGCCATGAATGAACAATTGTTCTGACAATTTACACAAGGAGCGAGTGTACAATGGAAATAAGAAGATCCATCAGAAGATAAGTGATGTAAAAGAATTGTGAGACTTGCTTGACACAAACTGTCTCGAATATTTTCAAACGAAAATTAGAATATTATGTAATCATAATTTGCTTTAATTGATAAAAACTTGTATTTTAATAGTAAGATAGAACGAATACAGAAAATGCCTCTATCTTTTGGTACTTCACCCTTCCTCGTTCTTAGCAAACAAATCGTCCTAGGAAATTAAGTTTATTCACCTACAACGACTTAACATTACTGACATTAAAATTTCCTTTAACAACTTGTTTTGTTTCAATGTAAATTTTAAAAGGGCACATCTCTAATTCTTCGACAGAATATTAATTATGTATGTATAAGGCAAAAAATGTTAGGCATACATTCGATACCAATACCGAAAACGATATAATGGCCATACTTCGGTTTTGGCAATATATCGGTATTGGCGGTAATATTATCGTCAATACAACAATACTTTACCAGGGACCTCAAATAATGATTAATTTTCAAATTAAAACTGAAATAATCGACTGTAGATATGCTACATGAATAGGAGGAACACTAACAAAATCCTTTTAAAATTCTCCTAAATTTTATTTTATTATAAAAATAATACATAAGAATTATTTTTCAAGTTATATTTATTCCTCAAAATATAAAAGTTATTTTTTATTGCCAATATTAAAACGAAAAATATCTTAATAAATTCACATCATGTTGTAGATACCTGATCAAGAAATTAATCTTTTTTGCAAACATCTGTCAGATTAATTCAAAGAGCTGAAGCAAGAATCAAAAAGGCGAATAGCAAAATCAACAATTATAAAGTAAAGCAAATCGATTTAAATAAGGATATTATGTAAAAAATGTAAGTATGTGCATATATAAGTAGATTCTTATAGAGATTTGCGTACATCTTTCAAAGTGTGTCGGTAACATACATCACTGTAGAAAAAGTTTATTCTGTCCTTAATCTTATATAAAATGATGAATGTTTTTTTCCATAATTTATTTATTTTATCTTCAATATTTTTGAACTATAAAATGCTTTATGTGAACCTACAATAATAAAATAGAAAACAAACTTTCTGCGTAAAAATAAAACATAGAAAGCAATACTTAATTGAAGTATGCCTGGTCGGCTCGATTGCAATCTAACTTCTTCATAGGGTTGAAAGATTTTTTTTACTTTTAATTTTTTATGAACACCCTTTAAATCGCTACACCCTTCAAATTCTAGTAACGGTTGTTATAGCGATAATCGTAACACACTTTTTATGAAAATATCAAGAGTCTATTTATTACTGTTCAAAACATAAGGCCATATACGTACAAATTATGTCGCTGTCGGAACATGCTTTAACTTTAACACTTATTACTTTTACTATTTGTTATAGTGGATATAGTGAAAATTTCAAGAGTTCAAAAATAGCCCATATACACGCAAATTTCGTCCCTTAGGTTTATTTTAAGTGTCTGATCTTACGGTTCAAGAGACATATACGCAAATAACAGATTACTGTAAAAATTTTAAAATTCTTCTTTTTCGGTCCCAGTTATAGAAGGCCCTGAACAGATGACCAGACAGTGGTACGAAACCCTAAAAATAATAATTAAAAAATAATTTTGTTTAAAAACAAACACAAACACCTTACTACCACAACGGTCGTTGAGGTGATTAATAAATAATTCACTTCCGCTGTTCGTAACCGATATATTTTTTTAATTTTTCATCGAAAGCTCAAATTTTGCTATCTATCTGAAAGGGGCTTTTTATACTAGAGCGTAGTAATAATATACTATGTATAATAATACTATATATAGTATAGCAATCCCCGGTGCGCTTTACTACACCCATCCATAAAATACAATAAGCGGAAGAAAAAAATTCGGTCAACCTTTAACTTGAAAACGCACAGTATTCATCCAGTCTGTTTTTTGCTAGACCATACGAATTAACACGATAATAATTTTTACTTTTTATGGGAGGTACCACTTCCATTATCCTAATCCATTCTGTATTTTGCTAGACACGGCACATTACTCTGAGGGTTACATGTGCAAAGTTTCAAGACTCTATCTAGTGTAGTTATCCAGGTACACGATAAGAATTGTTCACTTACTATGGAAGGTACCACTCCCACTGCCTCAATCTGACGGCTACTTGTGCAAAGCTCTCCAGGTACACGATAATTTTTTACTTTGTAGAGGAGGTTTCACGTTCACTGCCCCAATCCAGTTCGTATTTTGGTAGACTTTTGCATTAGCAAAAGGGTTACTCGTGCAAAGCTTAAAGGCTTTATCTGTTGTAGTTCGTCGGGAACACGATAATAATTTTTCACTTTGATAATGGTACCTGCTCACTATGTCGATTCAACCTGTGTTTAGCTTGACTATTTAGATTAATATGGCGGTTACTGGTACGAAATTTCAAGGTGCTACCTAATTCAGTTCTCTAGATACATACATACATACCATAATATTTTTCACTTTGTATGTGAGGTACCACGCCCACTACTCCAATCCAGTATATCTTTCTCTAAACTATGTATGTTTCTATAGACGTTACGGGTGCAAAATTTCAAGGCGCTACCTATTATTGTTACCATGCTACACGATGATAAATATTTACTTTGTATGGATGGTGCCACGCCCACATCGAATATCAATAAAATAAGTACCCTTTTTTACCAACCGTATACGTAGTAACGAAGTGTGGAAATTTCATAAATATCGGTTCACTGGTGTAGGCGGTTATAGCTTTCCGACAAACAAACCAACATGCAAACAAACACATTTCGTGCTTTATACATACATATATGTATATGTATATTAGTATAGTATTAATATATGCCTATAACGTTGGAAAGAGAAGGATAAATTTCATTTTCTTAAGACAACAAAGATAAAGAAAACATTAAATTTAAATGCAATAATATTTAAAGGCCTAAAGGCTATCAAATTATCTGAGGCAAAAATTCAAGGAAACAATCAACTACAAAAATGAACCTAACATCTCAATAAAAAACTTTCTAGAACATATAAACTTCCTAGGAATGATTCTTAACACCGTTTAGGTAGCGCTTAGGTAGCCGAAATGAATTTAAAAATTTTCGGGAAATTGTTTCCTTGAATTTTGAACGGTTTGCTACCTATGGACCTGAACAGGGGAAAAAGGTAAACAAAATTGAATTTTTTAATTTTTTTTGATTTTGACCTTGAAGATAAAGTTTTTTTTGATTTTATATGTTAACAATTTTTGTTCTTTATGACAAGAGCTACAACTTTGCCTCGGAGAGTATATCAAAATTTCAAACGGTTTGCAAAATATGAGCTTGAGTAAATGATCATATTTTTGCAAAAATGACACGAGGCCCCACATCTTTGAGGGCCCATGAAAAAAAACCTGGAGGACTTTGGGCAAAACTGGGAGACAGGGGTCTTTTTTTTTGGTCTTTTATCACGTAGTGATGTCCGTATATGGTTATTTTTTTCCGTGTTGCACTGTGTTACTATAACTTGCCAATAGGAAAAGTTAGAATTTTTTCGAAGCGATAAGTAGTTTTTCGTTATTATTTATAAGTAAGCTAATAATAACCTTTACATATCACGTAATTGAAAGGCAAGTTATAGTGACGAGCATTATTATTTTAGTATAACGAAATATCTTAATTTTACCTTAAGTTATAAAAATGGACCTAAAATTAATTTTCGGAAGATTAATCCTATCGGGTTATTATTATTAAACTTAGGGTAGCACCAGAGTTCTGAACAAAACAAAAAATAAAACATCTCTCATTTGCCAACGTTTTTCGAGAAATCGCTCCCCTGGTAGCCCCTCAAAGTATAAAACCTGAAAATATATAAAACCTTAAAATATATTTTAAGGTTTTGCACGCTTACCGTATTTCCGATAGATTCGCCATTATTTTCATTTCATTTACTCCATTAACTATGTATTCCAATACGTTTTAAGGAGAATTTTCCTATTTTCTCTACAGGTAATTAAAACAAAGTGTTATAGGACTTATTTCTCGGCTACATGCAATCCCGAAGTATTTGAATTATTTACTAGAAAGTTGAAGGGTTTGTGTAATTAGAAATGAGACAAAGTTTTTTAAATTTAACATTTCACACCATCTAAAATATAAAGCTAGAAAAGCTTTTAATTTTTATTAAATAAGCCATTGGTGTACCGTTGTACTTTTTAGGTTTGAAATGTAGCAAAAAAAGTACAATTGTACCAACTTTACCAACCCTGATCTCAACGGTAAAAAGAGTCATTGTAGGCTGTGAACTTCTATAATTAAAGAATATAGTCAATATAGTTTAAAGCTTTTGTTTGTTGGTTTGATAAGCGTGATGTATAGCCGATATTTAATTAATACGTTTTGTTTTTACTCTCACAATGGGTTTCTCTGATTCCGATTATAAAATCTACTAAAAGAAGAAAAAAACCCTGCGGAAGAAGATTTTTAAAAAAGCCCTTGCAAAACATTCAAACATTCTCATTTCGGATGCCTTAAATAAAACTTGGGATAATTTTAACTGATATTTGCTTCAAGTTTTTCGTACTTTATACCAATAATTTCGAAAAGGTTATATCTCTTAAATATAAAATTCATTATTCTTATTATAATTTTAGATTGCTGATTAGCCCTTAAATAAAACTCAAGAATATAATTTTTATGAATTTAACGCTTTCTTTAATTACGAATATTTGATAATATCAGAGATATACCCTTTTCCAAATTGCCAAATTAGTTGTATTTTATTTTAACTTTTTATGTTCTCTTTACATTCATATGAAATATGCTTAAACACAATTTATTAATAAAACTTAAAATTTATGTTGGCAACCAGTAATTTTTTATGACTTTTTCTTTATTCTAATTTAATTGGACTTTTATTAACTAAAACAAAGTTATTTTAGTTAATTTGATTATTTGGTTTCGTTTTTAGTCATTTACATAATATGAACTTACTAAACTATTATATATTGGCCTCACATTGACAATAGAAGAATTTATAAATAGAGTGTGTAACCAAAAGTTGAGTATTACGTAGTGGTAAGAGCATAGAAATAGAGTATGATTTTCGAAATAAAATCAAAATAAAATAAATTATACAAAACTAATTTGTAAAAGGAAGTTACAGTGGAAGTATTTTTATTTTTATTTTTAGTTTTATTTTTATTTTTTGACTTTTTAGAGGAGGGATACAAAACAATTGAAACCAATACATTCGTGTACTCACAAACGTTCAGTGTACCAGGTAACAAATGGGGGAGAATTAATAAAGGATTTGGCAATGGATAGACCAAATGTTAGTTCTTGACTTAAAAATAGTGCTACTAAAGTAAAACATACAATATGAGTGAAGGCAGCCGCATTTGAGGATGACGTTGTTTGCGGTATGAATTGAGTGCGGAACTTTTCAACTTTCGTCCAATCACTTAGACCAGCCTCATTACGTGATGCAGCACGTACCAAGTAGGTTGTATTTGGCTCCAGATTATTCAGCAAAAATGTAGCACCTAAAATACAAAAATAGAAAGAACAATGACATGAAACAACTCATAATCAATCTGCCATCTTTGCTTGACATTAATGTTTCTTTTTTTTGTTTTGTTCACTGCTGGCCACTTACCACTTTCATAATTGAAATCTTTACGTTTTGCATTCAACCATTTGCCAGAGTCCTTTTTGAATTCCATTTCGCTCATGTACTCAATGCGATAACCGTTTACCTCCATCAGTGGCTTAATCGTGTTGGAACGTGTAACGGACAATTCAATATCAAAAGTGTGCGAATTTAAGCCCCTCAGTTGAATGGGATGTGGTGTGGGTGGTTTGACGCCTTGCTTCAAAAGATACGAACGTTCAATGCTGCCCAAATGATTTTTGATTTTACATTTGTAGGTACTGAAAATACTCTCATCGCCAGCCTTTATATGCAGTACTGAAATATAATTTTCGCTTTCAATGGTAAAATGTTTATCATTGTGTATCTGCTTTTTATAACGATACCAGGTAAAATTTCCTGGTGGTTCTGCGACAGCTTCGCATCTTAATACAGCCGTACCATTCAAGTAGGTATAATAATCTTTTTTATCATCCTGATGGGTCCACATGGGTTTGTCTGTGTAAAAGAATTAAAGTGTAAAAAGAAATTATGAAACAAAGAAAGCGAACTGGCAAGTAAAACTGTAAAAATACAAATCGTTATGATGAACAAATCAGATGAAAGAAACGAGATTTCGTTACACCATTTCAAAAGCTGTGATTGTTTTTTGTTTGTATATAGGTTGAGATAAAATATCACAAAAGAAAATTGTCCCATTTGAATTCAATTTGATGTTATTATAAAATTTCACCGAATTTCTGTTGTATAAAATACAGTGCAACAGTAGACGCAAATATTCCGAGGCACAAGGTTAAAAAATAGACTCCAAAGGTGTCGATACCTGATATGAATTTGTCTTAATAAACCTTAAATCATTTTTATGACAAAATTTTATCAGGTTTCGACTCTTCTTATTAATGTTATTACAACGTTAAGACAATTTTGTCAAGCCTCGAGCTCAGACAAATGTGTCTTGACAATAAACCCCAATTCGCGTTTGTTATTCAACTATTTGTTTTGCCCCGAAAATTGTTTTATATATTTTTTCATTTACGTTACATATTTATTCATTGTTCGGTTGATATTTCTACATAATATGTAAAAATACCATGTGCATTTCGAGGTAAATTTTAGTAAACTAGACTAATTTCTAAATTTATTGAGACGAAAATAAAACAAGTTATGGAAACCTACAAGACAGACCAAAAATAAACAATGATTTGTCATGATAATAAATAAATACGATTTCCCCTATATTTACAGCTACTTTGCCGGCGTTTTATTATGTATCAAGACAAATTTGTTATCAGGTGTATACACTAGCTAAATCAGGTTTAAGTCTGAGTCAAAAGACGATAAGATCACGTCATTTCTATAAATCTATAGTTTACCTTAAAATTAAAAAAAAAATAAAATCAAGAAATAGTAACAAGTCGGAATTTTACTAAAAAAATTTTTAAAAAAATTACAATATCGAGTTTAACAGAAAAATTCAATATTTTACTAAAATCGAACAATGTAAGAAAACTAAAAAAAAGATCATAGGAATCTCAGACTCACCGAAAAATATTTTCAAACTCACTAATTCAGTAAATAATTTAGCCGATAATTTCCGGAATAAATAATACTAGAAACGCTTTTAGTTTTTGTGAAAATATTTTTTAACATTTTTTTTTGTAAAATTTATTTTTATTTTTTTGTAAAATGTTTTTAAATTTTTCGAAAATTTTTTGTAAATATTTTTGGATTTTTTTTTTTTTAATTTATATAGGTATTTTTAGTCAAAAATTAAAATTTTTTTTTTTATAAAAATTAGTTTTTTTACAAAATATTTTCCAAAAATAAAAAAAAAATTCCTGCAATCTGTATATCGTTAGAACTAAAATAAAAATATCCTTAAAAAACCAAGTAGGACTTCGCCAGGGGTTATTAATCCCCCGAGATCTGTATGCACTCCTTTCGATCTACTTGTCGCGGTCTAATATTTATTTAACAGAAAAGAAAAGGAGAATCATTGAGCCGAAAAAAGTGAAATATATATTATAAATATATGTATAATAATATAAATATATAAAATATAAATATCTAAATATAGGTGGGCATGGCTTTTTGCCGCAGCCTCCAAAGGAATGACCTAATGTTGCTGAATTGCATTGGTGGGCTTAAATCTTCTGTATCTCGTCTGGTGCCTTACCAAATAATACTACTACCCGAACACGGACAGACGGATATCGCTTAATCGACTTTTCTATGTATAAAAAATATATGTATATACTTTATGGGGTCGGAAATGAATATAGTAGATATTACAAACGGAATGACAAACTTATATATACCCTTTCCACTACTGGTGAAGGGTACGATTGAAGCAAACGATTAGGCAAAATTTACAAAAGGTTATATTTTTACACAACATCGCAAAAAGCTTAAATCTTAATAAAAATCAGAATTTTATTTTTTTTAAAGAAATCCCAGATAATAGATTCTAATAATTCAAAAGAACAAACATTATAATTTGTTTACTAATAGTATATTATGGTTATAAATGCAATATTATTTTGGAAGACTACACACAGAAAAAACAGTGTCTAAATACCTAATAAAATAGAAAAAAATTTTTAAGATATCTCTATGATTTTTTATTCAAATAGGAAGTCTTATTATTTGTATAAGGAAAATCTTTTTGAAAAAATCAAGAAGAAAACTTAGGGTTTTTATTAGGTATTCTGCTTGTTTTGTTTTTTCAAAAAGATTTTCTTCTTGACTTTATTAGGTTATCTTGTTTTTTTTTAATAAAAATAAAAAACTACAAAAAATTTTCAAAATAAAAAACTGAAAACAATTTGTAAATTGCTTTTTTGGCATCTCTTTGTAATTTTTGGCTATTCAATCTCTGATTTCTTTTTTCCTTTTCTTTCTGTGGTGGCGGATGCCTGAGATTTTATTTTGCCATCATATTATCCTCGATGTTTCCAGTGGGTGGATGGTCAGGGGATCTGATGGATTGTCTAGAGGGGGTTGAAGCCACTAAACTTTTAAAACCCGAAAAACAATGGTGAAATTTTTTTCGTCCTTTTCCAGGGATCGAACCCGATATCCTTCATCTTGTATGCACGCACATAACAACCACTTAACACAAAATGTAATATTTATATTTTATATTTTAACAAACAGTTTCTAGGTTTGTTTATATAAACGAAATAAAAAAAGCTAATATAATCAAGAAGATATCCTTATTAAGAAAATTAAAAAGATGATTTACACATGATCATATGGGAACCTAATGAAATCAATCAGGAAAACCTTTTTGAAAAACTCAATTAGGTAGACTAATAAAATCAATAAGAAATCCATTTTTAAATAATTCAAAAGAAAACCCAATAGAATCAAAAAGTTTTTCTCTATGGATTTTTTCGTGTTTGTGTAAAAAATTAATAAAAAAAATTGCATTTTTGGCTCTGTGCACAAGCATTTATTTTGTAAAATTAATTTCCTTATATTAAATAGGTTCTCATTTCTGGTTTTCCAAAAATCTTTAAAATTTTATAAACGCAACTAATGACATGACCACACTCTGCAATGCAACGCATAAGTGTTGTAATAAAAAGAAATGAGTTCATAACAATCATACGCCACTGTTATTCATTTCTTAATTCATAAATTTTAAATTTAATGTGATTAATTTACCTTCACTTGTAATTGTTGAATATATTTTTTTGCTTTAATGAAATGTATTAAAAATGTAGCATTTGACTTGAAAACTTTACACAGTAAATACTGGTAAAGTTTTTTGAGATAAATATATGATTTTCTATAAACTGCGGTTAAAAACTTTTATTTACATTGTGGCAGTAATTGCACCACAAACATCATTTAAAATATTAAGAATTACAAAGGCAACGATATTAAGTTTGACAAATATATACGCTACAAAAAAACTACAAAAAAAGCCAGTCTGTGCGTTATAATGGCTGACTCAAATAAATATAAAAAGAATTTGGTATTTGCCAATAAACCTATTTTTTATTAAATTTTCGTAATCAACTTTGCGAGAATGCCAAAGTTGATTAGTTGAAATGGAATGAATTCCATAGAGCACATTTGGTACTTACTAGATAAAAAATATGACTGTGGGCGCTATATCAAAGAATACTAAAACTTATGAAGTCTTCCGAAAGTGTCGTGTTATTTGCGTTTATGTCTTTATTTTTCTTGAGATGCAGGAGGGAACCACTTTGCAGACAGTAAAACTAGTAGACTACAGTATTACTAGAGGCCGTAGTAATATACCATCTTTGAAAACTACTAAAGGCCTTAGTAATATACCATCTTTGAAAATTACAAGAGTCTATCAATTATGGTTCAGATATTATGCAATATTCATACAAATCACGCCACTGTCGGAACACCTTTTAATTAACAAATATCAAATGTTAAAGGGTTTTCCGACAGTGACGTGATTTGCACTTATATAGCCTAATTTTTTTAACCGTAATAAGTAGGATCTTGAAATTTTTACATAAGATATGTTACCACGGCCGCTACGATAATTACTAAAAATAAAAGGATGTTCCGACAGTGACATATTTTTCACGTGTATTGCCTTAGTTTTTTGAATCGTAACAAACAATACAATAAAAAGGTATTCCGATAGTGAAATGATTTAGACGTATGTATATGGCCTTATTTTTTGAACCGTGATATATAGACTCTTGAAATTTCTACAGAAGATGTGTTGCCGTCTCCGCTAACAATTAAAGAGTCTTCCGCAATAACATGTTTTTAACGTATATTGTCTTATTTTTTGAACCGCATTAGGTAGGCTCCTGTTATTTGAACAGTATTAGGCTGACACTCAAAATTTACACAGATTA
>OX451216.1:69749072-69926098 GCA_949628195.1 Phasia obesa | reverse complement strand
GCGCCATCTTGTTGAAACCACATGTCAACCAAGTTCAGTTGTTCCATTTTTGGCAACAAAAAGTTTGTTAGCATCGAACGATAGCGATCGCCATTCACCGTAACGTTGCGTCCAACAGCATCTTTGAAAAAATACGGTCCAATGATTCCACCAGCGTACAAACCACACCAAACAGTGCATTTTTCGGGATGCATGGGCAGTTCTTGAACGGCTTCTGGTTGCTCTTCACTCCAAATGCGGCAATTTTGCTTATTTACGTAGCCATTCAACCAGAAATGAGCCTCATCGCTGAACAAAATTTGTCACATTTGAACATTTCGAACCGAACACTGATTTTGGTTCAATGATTTGCAAGCGTTGCTCGTTAGTAAGTCTATTCATGATGAAATGTCAAAGCATACTGAGCATCTTTCTCTTTGGCACCATGTCTGAAATCTCACGTGATCTGTCAAATACTAATGCATGAAAATCCTAACCTCAAAAAAATCACCCATTATTACTTATATAATTTAAAATTACTTCGGTATTGGTAAAAGCAAGCCTATAACTAATGCTTTTTTTCATATTACTTATTATTCATTGTATCTTCAAATTGCATGAACTAACAATAAGTTCTCAAATCTCAAAGTTAAAGTAAAAAGTTAAATAAAAAAAAAAAATTAAAATACATATATGTATGTATATACTAAAGTCCAGCCAGTGCTAGACAAAAAACTGTATAATGACACGGTTGTTGCTGTAAGTAAATTAGTCACCTCTGTAATGTTCTGTAAGTCGAACGTAACCACGATCATTCAGGATGTTGCGGGCCAGCGGGTTTGGAGGCATTTCAAGCTTCTTCAGATAGATAGCAAATGTGAATAAAAGAAAACTTGGTTCAAAAATTGTAACGGTTCAACCTCCTGCTCTATCCAAACATAGTCAATTTTAAAACAGATTTTTAAAGCTTCAATTATTGGCTACGTACGCCAAAAAGGATTTGGCTGCCCTGTGGTTAATAAAGGCATGCGTTTGACATCTAAATTACCATTTAAGGGGAAAAATTGTAAATTTAACTGTCAAAATCGATATAAAAAAATTCGCTTTAAATTAAATTTCCCTTTCATAGTGACACTATCTGATATATGTGCTTGAAAAAAACTAAAAGTTTTCCTCTTAATATTCCCCCACCGAATTAAGACTACCTTATTAAATGTGCCTTGATAGTTTTCAAACAAAGTGCCAAAAATAACTGTGATTTGTCTGAGCATGTTTTGCTTTATTTTTCTTCCTCATCTGTAAACTTAAATGTTAACATTTTTAAGCAGCTCTTGAGCTCGTAATTTTTATATGATTTTATGAAATGTTTTGGATTTTTGATGTTCAGATGTGTTCATTCATTGCAATTGTTTTTTATCTCAATTATGATTTTTTCCATGCTTTTGTGTTCTCAACACAAACCTAACGTGGCATGGTAGGAAAGAAAAATAGTTATAAGAATCAGCTTTTCTATCTATTTCCATCTTTATGTGCAAATTTAGACGTTGAAATTTTTCATGAAATTAGTAGCATTACTTTTTTGTGGTCGAGAAGCAACAAACGCGTTTAAAAGGGAAATCAGAAAATTGCACCCAGTAAATTGGCTCTATGATGTTATTTTAAATAGCTGCTATTTATTTTCCATTAGAATGTAGAGACAGTTACACGTGTCAGGACTAACTTAAAATACTAGACTAAAAATCATAGAAAACCTAATAATCAATATTGAATTCCCGTTACTAACACCATCTATTACTGTAACTACAATTTGAACATAAAGAGTGCGAGACGTAGAGAAAAATCCACACACAGATACACACACACATACACAACAAATCAATCGTTTAGCAGAAAGCAAAAACCAACTAAAAAATTGTGTCAACTGTAAAAACTGCTAAAAACAGGAAGAGAATATTCGAACTAAAAAAAGATAACAAAACAAAAATCAAAGTGTTGTTCGAATAGTTTTTTAGATACATCAGTATACACACACACACACACAAATGCACGTACATATACCCATAGTGCAATATTAATACATATTTTTACTTGTTATAAATTACACTCACGTTCAATTTTCATCAAAACGGTACGCTCTTGCATATCGGATGCAATGGGATTGACTTGATAAGCACGACACGTATACTCGCCAGTATCATTTTGTGTAACTGTGTTGATGAGTAATCCATCACCTAAAACTCGAAATTTTGTTGAATTGACTGGAAATAGAGAAAAAGAGTGAACAAAAAACAAATAACGTTTGAAAAGCATTAAAAAACATTTTGTAATGAACGAAAAAAACTGTCAATATATCTGTGGCAAAAAGGAAAAAGTGCTTAAGTCTGATTTTTAAGTTTTGTAGGAGAACAATTTTAAACTTAAAAATTAATTTTTTTAAAAAATATCTGATCTTTAAACTTCACACATGGGAGTCAAACGTATGTTTTGGAAATTATTTTAGATCTACCAAAAGTACACAGGCGTTGCAATTAATAAGTTGTGAAAAAAAGATTTTTTGATTTAGAAAAATAGCTTGTAGTTTCTTAAGCTTTTTTTCCAATGCGTTTAGACATTGGAAAAAGATAAGTAGAAAGAAATTTCGCTATAACTTCTTCAAAAATGGTACAAAATAATTGAAACTTTGCCCATGGGTACTTTGGAGTACGGAGATTCCATTGGTGTCACTAACTTAAATTTTGCTTAAGTCGACTTAAGCACTTATTCCTTAATGCCACAGATATAATGAAAGTCATGTTGCTGTATTTTTAGTGTTGTTGTTGTTGTCGTTCTACAAAGTTTAAACAAAAATATTTACAGACATTTGTTAACTCTGGGGAGTACGGGAAACAGAGATAAATGATTTGTGACACTGATTTTTAATATATTTTATATCTAAAACAAGTTTGAATTGGATTAAAAATTTCCCAGTTGATGAAATTGATTTAATTTTGATTAAAAATATTTTGTATAACGCAAAGTTAATTAAAAATTTGTTTTATATTTAATCTTGTACATCCTAAGTGAATACATGGAATGGAATAGTTTTAAATTTATGCTAAAAGCTAAAATCGAAATAGCTTTTAAAAGTTAATTTATAAAAAATTCTAAAGAAAATATTCATTTTTCTATTACATTATTTTCAAACTTATAGAGAAGTTCTTTTTTTGTTAAATTAAATTCAAAATCTTTTTAAACAAATAAATTTATTTTCTTTGTTTGTCATCTTTTGGTAAACAATTTACAAATTAATTAAGAAAATATAACTCACTGTCAACTGAAATTGGTAGACCATTAAAATGCCATGTTATGTTTGGTTGCGGCTCGCCTTTAACCTCACACAGGATTGTTGCATTTTGTCCCTCCTTTACAGTCAGAATTGTAGTATTTTCGGTAAAAGTTATTTTTTCTGTAGTTAAAAAAGAAAATAGAAAGCAATAGGAAATATAAATTATCGTCTTTTTGTCTCGATGCAGTTACTTAATCGCTTCGTTACTTGATCAATTAGTTTGCTATTGTTGAGAAACAATTACTTACGAAAGACTATTAAATCAAATAGTTTTTTTGTTTTGCCACCTGTGGTATCCTCACACACCCAATTGCCTTTATCGGCCAATGAAATATGCATGAAAACCAATTTTAGTTCATCTGTGAAAGAAATGGAATTAAAAAAAAATATATGAAAGAGAGACAAAAGTAAGAAATATTTGAAAAAATACATAAATTATACTTTTTAACCAGGATTTTTTTATCTGCTAAAACTAAGTTTGAAATGATTGAAGAACTTAATTTCAGAACAAGTTGCGATGTTTTTGATTTGCTTATAATTTAAATAATTCTAGAAAAACAATACCGACTTCAAAGCAGACAAACTTAAAATCATGTTTCTTTAAGACGGTAATTATACAATGATTATAATATATTCGAGGAAGATTGTAGCGCTATTTTTAAATGTCGTAGCAAAAAATGTCAATTCAGATAAAAAAAACCTAATTTTGGAATTCAATACTCTAAAGCAAATATCAGTCGAGTTTCTACCGAGTGAGCAGTGCTTCCGGAGTATATAGGCCACAAGACCCCAGGGTTCTGGTTTTTTTAGGTCAAACCAACGCCAAACGACTGTCTGTATATAGCGGACCAAAAGTTTGGCTATATACATAAAACTAGTACATTAACTATTGCGACACCCTGTAATTTCCGAATTCAAACTTTATACTTGTTATAGCGTTCATAGCAATACAGGTTCTTCGTAAATTTCAACCGTCTGTCTGTAACGGTTTACAACTTTGGCCATATACATCAAATTACATAAACTATTGCGATATATAATTTTAAATATGTATACTTATAATAACAGACATAGTAATGGACATTCTATTCAATTGTTAAGTGATTTTCAACTATTTAAAAGATAGGACTATATATGTATATTTAAATTCAAATTTTTATTTAAATACTTGTTATAGAGGACTTTTTCATACTGATTCTGTGTAAATTTTAATTGTGTGTCCATATACATCAAATTACATCAACTATTGGGACACCCTTTAATTTATAATTTTAAATATTTATACTTGTTGTTATACCAGACATATGTAGTACTGAACATTCTGTCTAATTTTCAAGTGTTTGGCTATAACAGTTCCAATGATGGGTACATAATGGTCAAATTACATCAGTAATGGGGAACCCTTTAAGTTATAGATCCAAAATGTATACTTGCTGTTAAAGCCGACTAAGCAATATAGGTTCTTTATAAATTTCAACTGTCTATCTCTAATAGTTCAAAAGTTTGGCCATATATGTATATTAATTTACATTAACTATTGCGTTACCCTTTAATTTTCAAATTCATTTTTATACTTGTTATTATAGCGGAGTTAGTAATAGAAATTCTTTGTAAATTTCAACTGTCTGTCTATAACGGTTCAAATATTTGACCATATATATATCAAATTAAACCAACTAATGGGACACCGTTTAATTTCTGATTTTAAATATTTCTACTTATTATAACAGACATAGTAACAAACGTTCTGAGCATCTTTCTGAAATGACAAATAAAAGCAACACACAGACGAATTGATAACCTCCTTTTTTTGAAGTCGGTTAAAAATCGACAAAAATGCATCACTTAAAATATTTACAGAGTGTGTATGACGAGAGCGTTTTTCTAGTTCTTATATTGCTTTAAAAATATAAGATTTCACAAGGACTTCAATATAGACGTTATTTATGATTACATCTTCGCTTAACTTAAATATCTTACCACCTAGCATTTTTACAAATAGGGAAACAGGTAATAGTCGCGAGGGGATTAATTTGAAGAGAATGCCGTATATGAAAGCAGTACGTACCGCAATATATGGATTTCTAAATAGTGTCACTGTTTGCGCTTATGTGTGAGAAATCACTTTTTCATATCGAAATATTTACACAAAGTTTGATCTACCGCCTTGCTTAGATACCAGTCGCCTAGTGGATACCAACACACAGTGGTTTTTAAACCACTTTTTAAAGCAGTAACTCATTTTCTGTCTGTCTGTCAGTCTTTTTCTTTGTGCTCGTATCACGTAAGAACTATTTAATGGATTTAAAAAAAAAATTGTATGGAGGACTCCTGACTCCAATATGGGATAGCGTTTTTGCCGTAAGATATCTTATTTCTAAGAGAAAGTAGAGAAAAAGTAGTAAAAGTACGCCGATTTTTTTTATCGCCTATTTAAAGGTACTGCATACTTTAAGGTATATTTTATTTTTGAAAGCAGAATATTTAAAACACGATTACGCAACAGGCGCTATTTTAAAATAATGAATAACCCATTTCCCGTCTGTCTTTTACAGAGCTTTACAATAATATTGAAAATTTTATATACATTTTAAAATTTTATCCAGGAATGGGTATTATACAAAATAAATACGTAAAAGTCTTATAATTTGGTGCGGATTACTTACAAAGCAAAATCGAAAAAAATATTGTCAGGACGCACACAACGTTTACGTTCATAGCTAGTTTTAAAAATAATTCGTTAGCTCCAGATAAAATATCTTACAAAAATTTCACAGAGGCCGACACTAGGATAAGGAGAGGCTTCAGATTCAGCCCCCAATGTTTGGTACTTCGGAAATAGTTTTTTTTTTAATTTTACCAGAATTTATAATTTTTTGTGCAACATAGGTTACACTGCATTAAGTTCACTACAATAATGTTAGTAGTCTTTATTGAAGAGTCTAGTTTAGCCCTGGAACAAGGCTATTGGCACTGAAGCTGAAGCTATTGACACTGAAAGTACTCAAATTGTTTACAAATTAAAATGTTTACTTTTTTCTTTTCATACTTTAAAATATCAAAGAAGTCTTTGGTGTTACGAGGGAATTTTATACCAGCATGTCATTTATTGGAAACAGAAAATGGTGGCCAGGGTAGCAGCTCATAGAGAATTCTTGTGTTTTTCGACAATACTGACTACAATTGCGTGAACATGTGTCTAGCTGGAAGAGATGGTTTCTGCTTGAAATATAAATTGAAATATGAGAACGTTGTTACGTTGAAGATACAGAAATTAATATAAAAATCCAACTGAATTTGTCCCAAACCTATAAGTTATACGATTCTAATAGAAATCGTGTAAACAATACAGCTTGCGTCACTAAAACAGTGGCCACATGTCCTCGTTAGCCGACAGATTCACCTTAGCCTTCTTTGGTGTATATTCATTGGTCTCTGGTATATTCTGTTAGATCCACATTTCGTCAACTGGCGCATATATTCATTTGGATTTCGACTGGACATCAAAGTGGTCAAACTGTTGCTCTTAAGTTGGAGTGAGAGTAATCCCGGCATCTATCGCCCGCACAGCCTTTTAAAATACAAATATTTATGAAAAATGTTTTATACGCGCTAGGTTGTCTATAACCTCAGCCAATTCATGGACGTTCGATATTCATTTTATCAACTATTTTTGGGGTGACCACCGCTTCTTTTATTAATCATTCAATTTGATTGTAAAAATCCGTCATAGTATTTATCAAGCTTTTTTTTCATTGATGTTTTTTACATGAACATGTTATATCAGAACACGACATTTATTTTATATGAAAAACAAAGTAATAAACGTATCTTGCTCACAGTTTGAAAGTAGTGCAGAAATGAATGAATGTTAATGGAAACAGTGAATTGATTTGAACGCTACTGTGCTGGAAATACAAAAAGTCATGCGTTTGTTATATTGAATGCCTAGATATTTTTTAGGGTTCCGTACACAAAGTGTAAAAACGTAACCCTATCGTTTTCGCTACAATGTCTGTCCGTCTATCCGTCTGTCAGCGCCTTTTATCTCTGAAACCGTAATAGGTAGACTCTTGAAATTTTCACAGATGATGTATAGCTGTTGCCGCTATAGCAACAAATATTAAAACTTATAGGGTGTTCCTATAGAGAGGTGTTATTTACGAATATGTGCCTATTTCGTGAACTGTAGGAGGCATAGACTCAAGATTTAAAAACAGTAATTAAAACTTAGTTCGCTATATAAATAAGTTTAAAAAATAAATCTAAAAATCAAAGGGTGTTCCCATAGTGGTGTGATTTTCATGTATAAGGCCTAAATTGTGAACCATAATAGGTAGACGCTTGAAATATTCACAGAAGGTGTATAACTGTGTCCGCTATAGTAGCAAATTCTAAAACTTATAGGTTGTTCCGATAGAGAGGTGTTATTCACGAATATGTGCTTATTTCTTGAACAGTAGAAGGAATACACTAAAAATATGCAAGCAGTAATTAAAACTTAGTGCGCTATATAAACAAGTCTAAAAAAATAAACTTAAAAATTAAAGGGTGTTCCGATAGTGGCGTGATTTGCATGTATAATGCTTAAGTTTTGAACCATAATATATATACTCTTGAAATTTTCACAGAAGGTGTATTGCAGTGGCTGCTATAGTAACAAATACCAAAACTTAAAGGGTGTTCCGATGGAGAGGTATTATTCATGAATATGTGCTTATTTCTTGAACTGTAGGAGACACAAGATTTAAAAACAGTAATTAAAACTTAGTTCGATTTATAAACAAGTCTAAAAAAATAAACCTAAAAATTAAAGGGTGTTCCGATAGTGGCGTGATATGCATGTATAAGGCTTAAGGCCATAATAGGTAGACTATGGAAATTTTCACAGAAGGTGTATAACTGTGGTAACTATAGCAATAAATAATAAAACTTATCGGGTGTTTCGAAAGTGAGGTGTTATTTGCCGTTATGTCTTTATTTCTTGAGCTATATGAGGCAACCACTTAAAATTTGCAGACAGTAATTAATTATATGTTCGCTTTCTATTAAATTAAATCTTAAAATTAAAGGATGTTTCGAGAGTGACGTGTTTTGCGTGTATATGGCCTAAGTTTTGAACAATAATAAGTAGACTCTTGAAGTTTTTACAAGAGTTTTATTACTATTGAAACTATAACAAAAAATAAAAATTAAAGGGTGTTCCGACAGAGACATGATTTTTACTTAAATAGCCTTATTTTTTTAACCGTAACAAGTAGACTCTTGAATTGTTTACAGTAGATGTTGTACTTCGGACACTGTAACAATTACTAATAAATAAAGGGTGATGAACCATCACTGACATGTTTTTCACGTATATTACCTTATTTCTTGAACCGCAATAGGTAGGCCTGATATTTTTATAGAAAGTGTATTACCATGGCCGTTATAACAACAATTCCTAAAATTTAAAGGGTTTTCCAATAGCGATGCAATTTTCGCGAATATTACTTTGTTTTAAAAAAAGGGTGCCCCATAAGACATGAAAAAATTAACAACTTTTTTTAAAGTTTTTAAAGGCGTACTAGACATAGTACGGAACCCTACGTGTGTGAGACTAACTCGCACTTGACTGATTTATTATATTCCGTTTTATGTTGCGCAGTAAAATTTTAAATTTATTGACGTATTAAATGTTAATTGTTTAAATTAACTATTTAGGCTTAAGTTATTAGACACCAGCAGAGTGGAATGCATTTTCTAGACAGCTATGTCCGTCATCAGCACCCTTCGTATCTATCTACTAGGTAGTTTTAATTTTTATTAATTTTCTATTTAAAAAATTTTATCAAAGGAATACGATATGAGAAATTTTAATTTTTACATTATATTTCAGAGGATGTAGAGCTTTTTGAAATTGTTTTACACTTTAAACACTTGGTAATGTAATATAAAAAGAAATAGTGTTTAAAAATGTAAAACAATTTCAAAAAGCTCTATCTCCTATGAAATATAATGTAAAAATTAAAATTTCTCATATCCTATTTCTTTGATAAGTTTGTTCCATAATTGGGTTATACAAAAAATTTAAAATTAAAAAAAAAAATAAGTTATATCTGTCTGAAATAGTGAATATTGTAAATGTTATAGCTTATCTTCCAAATAATAAAAAAATAATAAAACTGTAAAAGGACGTCTCTGAACATACAATATTTTTGAAAATGTTTTTCGTGGAGAAAATAGTAATCGATTTGTAACCTAAGACACCAATTCATGTAATTTTTGTCTGGCTTCGCTTAAGGTAAAACCTGCTCAATTAATTTTTGTAAAGTTTTGTAAAGGACCTGGGTTAAATAAATAGGATACTTTTTACTTAAGCACTTATCAGCACTTAAGTAATCTATCAGCACTTTTTATTTTTTCAAACAGGAAATTCTATGCCCTATTTATAGAACTTTATTCTTTTAAAGTTCTTTATTCTTATAAAATATGTACAGTGTTGTAGAATTCTGAATAATTAACTAGTTACGGGTACTCCTTAACTGCGATGATCTGCTGTTTTGCTAAATCCGCTACGGTCGTTGATACGGGCAGCCCTTATACAAAACTTATATACCCGCAGCTCTATTATAATAAAATTCTTAAAATTACTTTTAGAACAAAATACTATTAGTATTGAAGCAAAGGGAGTGGAGTGAAAGTAGTTTTTAATATCGTTAAAAACAAACGACGCACTTTAGCAAAAGCCTGATAGATATGAGCGGTTGGAGTGGTACCCTAATACAAAATAATTGCCATATATAGTTTTGTCATTAAAGATGATAGATATCTATATGGAAAGAGAAGCAACTGGGTATAGCCACTAAATAATATAAGTTTTCTTAATTCTTTTATTGTTCAAAAGTGAACGGTAAGTTCTTCTCAATATTTGTCAGTGTCTAGTCTTTACTAAAACCCACATTACTCTTAAATAGGTTAGGTTAGGTTAAGAAGGATTGTGCCAGAAACGGCACATCCACTCGGAGACCAGGAGGGTCCATTGTGATTCCCTTCAGCCAACTAAAACTAAGAAAACAAGAGGAAAAAGAGAGACCTATATTATTTATAATTTCTTATAAAAATAAATATATAAATTCTCACTCTCGTCCGTACTTACAATATAAAAGTCATTGTTAAATTATTGGATATTATCTAAAGACACTTAAATTAATTCATTTAAAGACATCAATAACTTTTAGTTTCCTTCAACAAAATGCCGACATTTTCCTTAATTATTATTTTAAATTCACTTTAAGAAATATAACCCACTATTTCTTTGGCCACTATACAAAAGGAAAAAAAAATAATAATTTACCAAACAAAGCGCACCATTATTTACAAGATAAAAAAGTATGTTTTACAATGTGTTAACAGGGTCATTAAATACGCATTAAAACTACCCGCCTCTGGCATTATTTTCACACCGAATACACAAATACTATCGCACAATTAAGTGCCACATTTAACGATATTTACAGCAAAAGAATAACATGTATTAAAACAAATACATTTATTATCTGTAAGATAGTGTAACCAAAAACAAAAACAAACAAAAAAAAATAATAATAAAGAGAAAGTTCAATGTACCTGGTTTTGAACTCGGTTCAATGTGTATGCGTCCTTTATGCTCTTCGATTATTTCACCTTTTGGCGACATCCAGTGCAGTTTTACTTCCGGTGTTGGACTGCGGCACAACACAATCAAGGATTCGTTTGTATACCGTACCATTGTTGGTTCAGAAGGTATCATCGTCAGGCCATCGGCATTGTCGCCCTCCGCTTGAGTATCATTTTTGTGATGATTGCCATAGACAAAACCTATAAAACAGCAGTGGCAGCAGTTGTAACAGCAATATCATCAGGAACAATGTGTTGTAGGAAGTAACATAAAGAAGAAAGAGAAAATGAAAATGAAAAGAACTTAATTAGTTGAACATAATAGCAGGAATGCTAAACAAAAGATATGGATTAAATTTATATTGTTACTTAAAGTGAACTTTAAAAGACACTATTTAAACTTAGCATTTTTGTCATTAATATGTGCACTTTCAGGGTACGTACAATCACATAAGTGAAGACATTTTTTATATTAATTATATACATTATTTGAGGAAGTAAATATTAATCGTATAACAGTAAATCATACACACAGAAAAAAATCATTGTAAAATCAACTAGAACAAAGTAGACTATATATTCTTGTTATGGCTTTACTTCACAAGCATTTTAATTTAATAAAAAGAGGCTGGATTTTATTTGGCTGCAGAATTTTCAAATCTATATGAATCTTTAAAAAACAAAGGAAATAAGTAAATAAGTTGCATAAATTCACTAAAAATTTCTTAAAATTTGTAAAGCTTCCAAGTTTTTAATATCCCACGTTTAAATAATATAAATTGCTAATTTATTTGAAAAACTTTTACATTCGGCTCTGTGAAAATAAATACAAAAGTAAACAAAAGAATTCATTTATGGCGTTTTCTTTTCTGACAAAAATGTTGCATATATTTTACACTTATTAAATTTTCATGTTCTTTTCTACAAAAAATGTCAGAGTGTTAATAAACATCTTGTTCTTTTCTAAATATGTCGCACCAAAAGCAGATAAATATGCTACATTTTTTACACTCAACTTTTACTAAGGGTTAAAAAAATATTTATAAACAGGGCAATATCTTTTTATAAATATTTTTTAATTTCAATGAAAGCAAGAATTTTATTTTGAATTTAAATTTTTATGTAAATAAATTTATTATTTTATATGTACGTCACATAGACATACATGTAAACATAAAATCAGTTTGTTTTTGCGTTATTTTAAAATCATACAAAGACACATTTATCAAGGGCTGGGTGATACATAAAAAGTACTACCTATTAATAAGACAGAATTTTATTTTTTCAGAAAAGAAAACGCAGTTAGTAAAATTCTAAAGTTGCCAGAAATTAATATGGATAAAAGAAGTCAAAAAATGAGACAAATTAAACGAAAACCAAACAAAAAAAGATGGTGCAAATCGGAAGTAACAAAAATTCCAGATTTATATTAATATGCAACCCAAAATCAGTTGTTTCAGTAGCTTCGTAGCAGAAAATAGTTGCATATTTACTAGACTTGCAAATATGCTACGAAGAGTGAGTTAGGCTAATATTAAGATTTGTTGGTCTATACCACACTTTTTTCCAACTAAATAGTTTGCCGTAGAAAAAAAAAATTAAATTAACAAAAAATAAATACATTTTATTAATTTACATGTCACTTACATACGTGACAAGTAATTGCTATCATAGGCTTCTACTTGGAACGAAATTTGTTATACAAAAACAAAATGTTGTTTTGTATATCACTTTTATCCTTCCACACTCACTGAAGTCATATCTTTTACTGTAGACAATATTTAGCATTATAAAAAATTCAAATAAATAAACTATAAAGCTCTGGCTCTATAGCCAGAGAAAAACTTGATTATGGTATAGTCACAGGAACCATATCATCTTCTCTGTAACAATATATTGATTCGACAAATAAATTATAGTTGTTTTAAACATTATTTTAGTGACGATAAATAAGTTTTTTTACTACTTCTTCATTAAATGGTGTGACCTTTAATGTCGTTTACTCGTTTTGACATTCAGTAAAAATTGAAAAATGTTTTTTTTTTTTGAAATCGTTAAATTTGGGAGAACGTCTCTGTTTACCAGGCAAAATTGCCTGGGCTGCTGCATGCGTTGGATCAATTGCTGGAATGTCGGGTACAGGGGAGAAAAGTTGTCATCATGTACATATTTCAAAACTTAACAGATGTGCCTCGCTTAATGAGGTAACATTGATGTGGGTTGAGGGACACAAACGCACAGCTGGAAATAAAGCAGCAGATCAACTACCAAAAGGGGGATCTGGAGTGAATTTCAGTGGATCAGAACCCACGGTAGCGCAGGGTAATGGCATCATGCGAGCTAAGGACCTACAAAGGGTGGATTCATTAACCCTGAAAAGGTGGAGGTAGACCACTACGTGTAGGCAGGCTTGAATGGTGCTTATGTAGCCCATGGGCAAGAAGGCTAGTAAGGTACTCAGATACATTAAAAAACTATAAGCTGCACTCTCAAACACTGTTGTTGAAAATTAGGTCGATAATCGTAAGCAACACTTTACCGAATATTTTCGACCTAAAATTAGACAATTATTTTTGTAAATCTTTTGTTGATTTATGGGAAAATTATGTTTTATTATTTTTCTGCCTTTGTGTATTTTGTTTTTATACTTACGCTTTTCAATTATCTGCACAAACAGCGGCAGGCATAAGAAAAATTTTTTCTTAGATCTTTCCAAGCTCCACAACTTCCATAAGTATTTTTATTATTCAATTTTT
This sequence comes from Phasia obesa, assembly GCA_949628195.1. Classification (NCBI taxonomy): domain Eukaryota; kingdom Metazoa; phylum Arthropoda; class Insecta; order Diptera; family Tachinidae; genus Phasia; species Phasia obesa. Next base: position 69,912,400 of record OX451216.1, on the reverse strand, counting down.
ACAACACAAAACCAACTAATACCAATTAATTTTAAATTAGATTTAAATTAGACTTTAATTTATTAAAAATGGAAAAAATTTATTTAAAAATATATGTATGTATTTTAGGCTATTTTTCTTTGACAGCTTTGTTTAACAAATTTTCTGCTGCTTTTAGACAGATATGCTTAATATTTAACATTTTGTTGGTGTTTAGACATATACGGCTGATTTTTACAATACTTTCTTTTAAAATAAACTCTTTTAAGAGCATTTTTATATTCCTGTGCAAAAATAAACCAATTATCTTTTTTTTTATACAAATAACCACAAAATCAATATGATATTAGACAACAAGATTTTTTCAACAAAAATTTAGACACTATGTGATCCTAAATTTTAAATAATATTTAAGAGTGTGGATTAGTAACAATTCATTAGTAACAATTCATGAAAACTTCAAGTATCATCTAGCCAAGATGAAAATCGTAGAATATGATACTTGCAGACTATGCCTGGAGGAGGCTGAGATGGTAAAGCACATTGTGTTTGAATGTACAGCACTAGCTAGTACAAGATCTAGGCAGAAACTTGTTAAATGTAGATGCCATGGGGGACCTGAGCCTTGAACATATGGTAACAGTTACTAGAGAATTCGAGATGAGAAATAAGGCCGACAGTTACCAGTATGCTGTATGAAAACACTAAAGTCAAGGTTAAAGGCTGGTTGTAGCACGTGACTCTATGAGAGTAAGGTTGCTGTATAATCATAGAGGATGGAAAGGGGTCGAAAAGTGACCCGATAAGGAAGAGATCTGCTTCGCTATTCTCCCTATATTAATAATTTGAATTTCAAACTTTACAGAAAGAAATGTATTTAATTTGTGTACTGCACATTAATACATATCCGCTTGTTACAACCATTAGTTCTGTTACGGATATGTATTGTGTACGTTGTACACAAGCAGAAGTACGTGTGAATATGTACTCGTGAGTGTACAATAGAAAGATATAATAGGCGAATGATCGCTGAATGAAGTGAAGTTGGCCAGCAGCTCGTGCTACGGTAAGGACAATATTAGTAGTTGGACACCTCATCCACTGGAGTTGGACACATCCCCAGTAGCAGAACTTAGTGCAAGTCGTTGTTAGAGACGCAGGCTTAGCTTTTGTCGTTGGACACATATATATGGGAAGATCCTGCTCTCCGATATCCCACCAGAAATAGACCACAGTATAATAATCTTAGTAAATCTCCGATTGACATGTCGAAGGCAGCTACCACAGGAGGGCATCATCCGAGCAAGCACGAAGAGAGTATTGTGAGCAGTAACACGATCCTAGAAGAGAAATAAAGATTATTATAACATGTTAATATTGTGCTTTATTGTTTTTACCAACGACCCTGGAATCCACTGAGCCTATTCCAGCACACCCAAAGTTTTATAGGTATTTAAAAATAATATGGTATTTATGTATATACCATATTATATGGCATTTTTATAAAATATTAATAATAAAGAAAACATATTTACAAAGTAGATGATTAATTTTTAAATAATATGGAACAAAATTATAGTAAAAACTTGCAGAATGTTTAGTCGTAAACATAATCTATTTAACCACAGAAACTCAGATAAAGGAATACGAGAAAAATTGCTTTTAATCATCTATCGTCAGTTGTTTTTTGTATTTTTTTATATTTTACGTTAAATTTAGGGCAAAACAAATAAACAGAAGTTGCTCTCAATGCTAACCGAAGGTTGGCTGAAGCAACAATAAATAAAAGGTGGTAAACATGGTTTGATAACACTATGTTGAAATGACGGGTGCATTCAGGTAAAGATTAAGAACCAAAACCGGTGTCAATCATTCAGGAACTAATCATTTAACTAATTTTCTGTCAATTCTCTTCAATTGAGGGTGCATACACGACAAATGGCAAGGCTCAAGTTAACAAACTAGTTACAAATAGATGATTAAGATAAGAAACCATAGGTAATACAATACTTAATGTCGAAAGAGCGTCATTAAAGTCTAACAATTTTAAAGAGCGAAGGAATAAGCCGACGCGTGGGAACGCGTAAAAGGTAATACACATAGGAACATGTCTATATGATTATATGATTATTATCATATCGGGTCCATAATAAAGTTCTGGGCGAAATTTAATGCATATCTTTATTATGATCGTTTTACAGAAAATACGTTTTTTCGTATCAAAATAAATTTATAAATAAATTATGTTTTGCACTAATTGTTAAATATATTATTTTTTTTTAGTAAAAGTTATTCAAATAAAAAAAAATTACACAAATTTTAGCTAAGCTAAAGACACCTTTTATGCTTAAACTTTCCTTGTCAAAATGAGAGTTAAGTCAAGGAAATTAAAAACAAAGTAGTGGTGTTCAGTGTTCGATGCAAATGGGTTTGCAAAAGTGCAAGTGCATAATATCATAGGTTTTTTGTGAAATCCAACAGAAAAACCTATTGTTTTTTGTTAAATTTGACTGATATATCGCATTTGACTTTTGCAAGTACATTTGAATCAAACACTGAATACTGCTCGTATCAAAGCTTAATTAACAGTGAATTTATATTTTCTTACTTTATTTTAATTCAGTTGATTTTTTTTAAACCCGTTCCGAGCATTGTGGCTCAATGGCGACTCACAAATCTAGTTAAAGCCAAAAAGAGTATATAATACTGTAATCCAAAACAATTGGTTTAGCCTTACGTCATAATAAATTTCTATTTGTTTAACCTTTATCTTTGAAGTGTTTATTTACGCTGTCTCTCACGAGTATTAAATCTAATACAAATAGTTTTATGTTCATGCAAAATCATTTTTTATGATTTCGGCAAAGTTATTTAAATTTTAAGCAACTTTTAAAACGCTTTTTTATCATTTTTTTTTGTTTTCTGATAGTTTTGCCGCATAGAAAAAGGTATGAATAAAAAACTTATGCTCTTACACACAATAGGTGGTATTAGTTTAAAGTTATAATACTCAGGTAAGTTTCAGCAGTTTTTATTACATTTTCTCAAGTGCTTTCTAAAAGTGTATGCGTTGGTTTATAAAATCCTATCAGTTTTTATTCCATTGACCATGTTCGTAGCTTACATTTTTTCTTGCTTTTTTCATGTCTTCGATTTTTTGACTGTAAAAGGGATTTGAAAGTTAAGCTGTTTGCTAGGAGATTTCCATTCGTTTCTTAGTTTTTCTATTTTTCTATTCTTTTGCTGCTGTAATGGAAGACTTAAGACATTTCCTCTCTGTTTCCCAAATACTCTTAGCTGATAAAGATACTAAGATACTAATGGGTTTAGCAATTTCGAAAATACTTTCAAATAAGATTATGCAATTTAAATTTTATAAATGGCAGTTGAACAACAAGAACTTAAATTGGAAATCCTCTCATTTAAATAGGAATGACCACTAGAGCGTATGGAAAATAAAAATTTTTGCATTCAACTAAAATATAGTAATTGATTTTAAGCTATATTTTTATATTTTGTTGCTTAGTAGTGATGTTGGATTTGAATACAAAATAACTTGCGAATAAGGAAAGTTTTAAATTAAATTAAAAGAATTATAAAAAATATACGATGAATTAAGGATTTTGGTTTATTTGTTTATATTATGCAAGGTAAAATGTTAAACATTACAATGAAAACGCTAACCATTTTTGTCTATAGTAGTCATAAAAGCAAGTTAGGGTAGAAAAACTGCATTGTTTCAGTAGTCTGGATTTTTATCCAACTTGGTCTGGTATTCGCAACGTGGAATGTCAATGTCTGCATATTTTTGTTTTTGTTTTTCATTATTATGCCAGACTATTAAATATCAAATTCACATTAAAAAATAGTTTTTCGTCTTCAAAGTTAAAAGTAATGCTTAGTCTTTATACAAAATTAAATAAATTAAAATAACAATCCTCGGCATTTAGTGGTATATTTTATAAATATAATATATAGGGGATTGTTATTAGTAGCGATCACATCGAAATTAAAGTAGTTCCTATTTAATAAAGAAACTCTTAATAAGTCCAAATTATTCTTAACAAACGCTTTACGACTATTCCACCCACTTGTCGACGAGGTTCTGGTGTTTTTAGATGGTGAATGTGGGAACCGGTTCTGAAGGAGAAGGTCAATCTGTTCTATATCGATAGAAAAGCGGTGCTTGAACCCTTGAAAGGACACAGCGTCAAATCAACCCTGGTAGGCAAAAAGACTATCGCTGTGCTGGGACCAGTGACCCAGCATTGTGCTGTGCCTAGTCATTGCATTGACTAGGATAGGCTTCTATCCTGTTGGGTAGAAAGGAGAACTAATCAGTCCTGGGCAGATAGGGGGGCTTGCAGGTTTTCACAGGTAATCTGGCTCAGACTGGTCGCGGAAAAAACTAAGCTACTTCTGGGTTTAGACAGAACATTTTCTAAGGGTCGTGATAGGTGTAATCACTATTCATTGCGCCATTAGTTCAAGAATCAGCAGATGGGTTACTGGTGCATCGGATTTTTGTAGGATATGCGGGTAAAAGAGGAGTTGAAAACTTTAAAGAACATTTGGTATTACTGCTCGGTATTACAAGGTTTCTCTCTTACTTTATATGATAACCATATTAAAATATTTGCCTCCTTTTATTGGCTTCTGCTTCAGCCAACTTTTACTTATTTATTTTGCCCCAACATTATTTTTATACCCTTCACTACATGTTGAAAGATTATATATAAGTTTGTCATCCCGTTTGTAATTTCTACAATATTCATTTCCGACCCCATAAAGTATATATATATATTCTGAATCCTTATACATAGAGAAGTTGATTAAGCGATATCCGCCTGTCCGTCTGTTCATCTACCCGTCTGTCTGTGTTGACGTTGAAATGTCATTTGTTAAGACACCAGACAAGGCACAGCAAATCTGCCGGGCATAGTTTCGAAAATTTTGATGTGGCTGAACCACATCAGCCATTGGAACTGTGGGCAAAAAACCACGCCCGCCTATATATTTTCACGTTGTTTTATGTTTTCGGTTTTAATGGTTCTCTTTTTTTCCTTTTTTGTTAAATAAATATTAGACCCAGGCAGGTGGATCGCAAGGAATGCATGCAGATCTCAGGGAAGCTGAAACCCCCTGCGAGGGCCGATTTTGTGTTTACTTTTAGGCTCGTACGGTTTTTCTGCTTTGATTGTATTAAAGGTCAAAATGATTTTTTGTAAACATTTTTTATTTGCTTTAGTTTGATTATTCTAACTCAATATAGATTGTAGGAAGATCCTTAATTAAAAAAAAAAAATTCAATAAAAAAAAATTAAAAAAATTTAAAAATTATTTACAAAAAATAAATTACAAGACATTTTCAAAGCATTATTTTTACAGAAATATTTTCGAAAGAAATTTAAAAAAAAAAATTGTGTAAAAATTATTAAAAGCAATTTTCGAAATATTTGAAAAAAAAATCATTATCTCTATGAAAATAAAAATCATGAGTGTAACAACATATTTTAATAGTAAGAATATATGTATATATGTATATAGAGTAACATATTTTTAAATGCGTTTGATTCTTAAATATGTTGAGGAGATCTCTGTTTTAAAACCTAGATGCATTAAACAAATATACAACATCAGGATACCGATTATAAACTGTCAAAAATAAAATACACACGTCTATAGGTAAACGATTATTTTGAAGACCGCAAAGCTACATGGCCTCAAGACCACCACTTGTTAGTTTCTATTTTTGTATGCGACTATTTTATTTTATTCAAAAAAGAAGAAAATATTGGAGGAAATAATTATTATTTTTTGAAAAAGCTATTTAATTTTATAAAAGCTAAATAGGTATTTCTACAACAATGTCAGAGTTTACGATGTAGCTGTCGTTTTCAATATCATTAAGTAGCTGACTAAACGGCTACAATAGTAGCCAACAGAATTTAGCAGCAGCTATATGAGTTTTTTCTCATACGACTTATTTAATTTATGTAAAGAATCAACAATATGGATAATGTCTGTATAAATAAAATCACTGTGGTAAAGAAGATTCGACACGGCCGAATATTGCACTCTTACTTGTTTTATTTGATATTAATTTAGTATAAAATCAAAATTTTTTAGGTAAACATGTTTCCGTTGTGCCCTGTCATATGTTTTGGCTAGATATGAGTGTTTAACTAAATACTTACTATACGAGGCCAATTTGATAGACCTGTGTGTTGGATTTCTCCATATAATAAGATTTCTTAAGGTCCTCAAAATAAATATTTTACCTAAATCTCTTATCATCGTTATTTCTTCAAATTTGAAAACAGTAGTAGACAACGCTTGCAATCGGAAAAATATGTTGGATAGGGTTGGAAAGTGTGGCCCAATTAATTGCGTTTTGCCATAGTGACTACACGTCTGTGTATCCGTGCTTTATCCTCTTTTCGGTGCCTAGCCTATCCGGACCACAACGCTGACATTGTATTTTTAAGAAGTTTTAAGTGACGTTAGACTGGATTGAATTTAAAAAAGCCTTAATTCATAAGTCCATAGCCATGCACTTTAGCCTTAGACTTAGCTTGTTGTGCGCTTCTTGAGTAAGCATCCAAAAACCTAAGGTGGTTAATAGAAACTTAGTACCCAGATTTTTTTAAATTTAATATCCGGTCAATGCTTTTTAAGTGACTAATCTGTGGTAATATGTCATTTGTGATATAGTGGGATTAGAGCCCATGCAAGATATGGGCAATAATATGTCTTATTCCGTGCAGGTATGAACTCTTATGTCACTCAACAACTTACTAAACTCATAATTTCTAAATTTTGTTTTAATTGTTATTTAATAACTCGTATATGCCATCGTATTAACAACATATAAGTCCATTATGCATCCAAGTAAATCTTGGTGTGCCGGCTCTTAGGAATTCTTAATTAAACCACTTCAAATTTGAATTTTTCCTGACACAAAATAAAGTTTTATGGAGCCTCTTCATAAAAAGGATAACGAATGCTTGCTAGTATAGCTCGTAAAAAATTTTCAAATTAAGATTTATTCTTGTGTAAAGCAGAAGCAGAATATAATATTTATTTTCGTTTATTTCATCCTTTTTCCAAGTGAGATTGTATTTTGTGCGAAACATGTTTTTCTTTAGAATATAAAGTTTTTTTTTACTATTATTCACCAGAGACACTTATCAACCATGTATTTGTGGCCTTAAGGATTTTTAAAGAAATCTCAAAAAACTTGTTTGATAGTGATTTATTTCTCCAACAAGTTTAAAAATGAAGTAGAAATATTTAAAACTGAGAAAAAAACTAAATGTAATAAAAATTTAAGTAAAACTTATATCGGTCCGAAAAAGCAAATAAAAATCTGTTTTATGTTTGAGAAATAAAAATACATACCAGCAAATATTTCTATGAGTGCATTCTGATGTTTTAGTATTATTACTCTTATATTTATATAGATATTTTTACAAATAAAAATGGATAAGTATGTGTAGTCGTAATTATTTCGAATTGTTAGTGGCAATTGCAATTGTACACTCAAAATATTATGCAAGTTAAAATAACTGAAAATGCAATTTAAAATAAATGAAAACTCAGTTAAAAACCGGTCTACTCATTATTCATTTAAATAAACTGAAAGGTTTTGTTAATTTTAAATGCTAAAAAATAAACTGATAAAATCCGTAAAAACAAATGTTTTTTTCTTTTATTTAACAACACAAAAATCAACTAAATATTCCGTAAAAATAAATGACATTTCTGTTGATTTGTCATTCCGTGTGTAATTTGTACAATATTCTTTTCCGACCCCATAAAGTATATATATTCTGGATACTTATACATAGAGAAGTTGATTAAGCGATGCCCGTGTGTCCGTGTTCTGGTTGAAATGTCATTTGCCAAGGCACCAGAAGAGATACAAAAAATTTAAGCACACCAATCTGTCAGGCATAGTTTCGAGAATTTTGGTATTGCAATTCAGCGAAATCGGATCTTTACTTTGAAGGCTGCGGGCCATAAACAACGACCACCTATATTTTTTTCACGTTTTTTTTATTTTTTCTGCTATAATGATTTTCTTTTGCCTTTTTTATCAAATAAATATTAGACTTCGGAAGGTAGATCGCAAGAAATGCATACAGATCTCGGGGGATTAATAACCCCCTGCAAGGATCGAGTTTTGTTTGTTTTTAGATGGGTATGGTTTTTCTGCTTTAATTTTTATTAGAGACCTTGATAGAAAGAAGTACACATAGAGGTAGCCAATGGACCCACAGGATACCCACTGATAAATAGGAGCAGTTAAAAGGGGGTCAATATGAAAAAATTTTTTTTTGTAAGGATTTCTTTTTGTTTTAGTCTGACCATTCTTACTAAATATAGATTGCAGAAAGGTCCTAAATTTAACAAAAAAACTCAATAAAATTTAAAAAAAAAATTTTTAATTTTTAAATTTTTTAAAAAAAATTAAAAAATTTTTTTTCAAAAATATTTACATAAAAATTTGCAAAACATTTTCAAAAAGATATTTTACAGCAAAATATTCGAAAAAAAAATTTTTTTTAATTTTTGAAAATTTTGGAAACTTTCGAATAAAATTTTACAAAAAATTTAAAAAAAAATTTTTACCAACAATTTTCGAAAAATTAAAACATAAATTTCAATATTTCTTTGAAAATGAAAATCATGACTGTAACATTACATATATTTAATATTAAGAATTCTCTGTCACTAATGGTTAACACAGAAAGAATATAGATGAAATTAAAAAGATATTAAGCGAAAACAATTTCCCAATTCAGCTAATGAATAGACTAATAAGGCAATACAAAAGTAATAGAAAACCAAATACAATAAATGAGAGAGAACCAAAGATATATAAATCCATAACTTATGTACCGGTTTTATCTCAACGATTGGAAAAATCAAAAATATTTGATACAGTTAAATACAAGATGGCATATAGAACGTATAATACATTAAATAGATTATTTAGCAAGCCAAAAGATAAAATAGAAAAATTAGATATGTCAAATTTAGTGTATAAAATACCTTGTAAGGGAAATGACAAAGAGAACTGTAATGAAGTATATGTAGGTACAACGAAGAATAAACTGAAAACGAGAATAGTTGGACATAAATCAGACCAGAGATACAGGGATAACATCAGTTTACAAAAAACAGCATTGTCTTCCCACTGTTCAAAAAGTAATCACTATCCCAACTTTGAAAATGTATCAATTCTAAATTTGGAAAATAATTATAAACGTCGTTATATGTTAGAAATGTTACAAATAATTAAAGTTCCGATTGAAAAAAGAATAAATTTTAAAGCAGATACAGAAAATGTTGCACAGAATTATAGACATTTAGTACATAAATAATAATAGTATAATATAATCTTTAATTCTTTGTAACTTTTCCGGTGTAATTTATGTACATATATGTATAAATGTGAAATTATTTTGGTTTTTCTAAAAACTGTTTAAACATTTTTAATATAAGAAATTTTATGTAAATATCAATAGGTTAAAAAATGTTTTTTATCATTCGTAGTAACATTTTATTGCTTTTAAAAAATTTTGTTTTTGAATGTTCTTGAAATGTTAATTTTTTAAATTTGATTGACAAAAAGTTTTTTCAATCATTTTAATTTTTTCATTCCATTAAAAATTTTATATAACTATTTTTTAATTCCTGACGATGCTACCCAATGGTGTAGCGAAATATCGATTATTAAAATAAAATTAATTACAATATTTTTATAAAAAAAGACCTAGAGCGTTAAAACTTAATTATAAAATTATTTAATTTTATAAAAGCAAAATAAGTATTTCTACAACAATGTCAGAGTTTACGATACAGCTGTCGTCTTCAATATCTTTAAGTAGCTGATAATACGGCGACAATTGTAGCCAACGGAATTTGTTTTCATTTGTCTTATATTTCTTTAAAGCATGAATAAGGAGTTTTTCTCATACGACTTTATTTAATTAAAGAGTCAACAATATGGATAATGCTGTACATGTCTGTATAAATAAAATCACCGTGGTGAAGGGTATAGAAGATTCGGCACGGCCGAATTTAGTACTTTTACTTGTTTTTTTTTTAACTGTAATAAAATTTAACCTGAAATGCCGTAAAAATAGACGATTCATCCGTTTCTGTTTCTGTTTTTTTAACTGCAAAAAATTCATTTCGTGAAAATAAACGACATTTCCTTTATTTTTACTATTTTTTATTTTACATAAAAATAAATAAATACACATTTCCTAATCTTAAAGCTACAATCTTTTAATTTATAAGATAAAGATATTTTACCAGTATTCATCATGAACTTACGAGCCGAAAACCACAACCAGGAGGTTAACTAAAAAAAGAAATTATAAAAAAATATATAACAAATAAAAAATTGCGAATTGTAAACCACTCACCTTTCTCTTGAAGTACCGAACCAAATTGTAAGGATTTTTAAGAGGTTTTTAAAATATACCTAAAGGGAATAATTATGAAGGTATAATTAAAAATACAATGCAGTTTCCAAATATCCTAGCTATCACTGAAAAATAGTTATGCATAAAACAAGATGGTGTTTTATGCATAACTATTTTTCAGTGATAGCTAGGATATGTTTTGCAACTAGTAAAGAAGAGTCCGAGGTTCTGCCTCCAGAAACGAAAAAATTACATGACATTACTTTATGTACATATGTCTTTTAACACTATTGCCTCGAATACATGAATATTCCAAAAGCCTTAAGAATGGAATCTAGTCGAAAATTGTTGCACTTGTTTTTTCACCATCAAACTAATATTAAAGCGAGTGTTAAATAATCAGAAGGACATCAGATGCAAAACCTTCCAAATTCTGTGACCGACATTGGAAAGGAACATTTGTACGATAATGGTAGAAGAAATAATTTCCCTGTTCTAAGAGTAAAACTAGGGATATGGGTAATATTTTCAAAGTGCCATAAATGACAGAAGTCATCTAAGAACAGACGAACAACTTTTATAGGGAATGCTGTCCCTGCTACTAACCATTTCGGTTGGATAGAAAACCAAGATATTGAAAATGACCTCTTCACTAAAACGCTTAATAGTCCTTAACAACAATTGGAGGTAATGCAACATGCTGCACGTTTGGTACACCCTTAGGGTTGCCAAGCCTCAATTACAATTAAAATCACAATTGGACTGGAAGATTGGCGTAATTTTGTTTCTTTTATTTTTGAAATAGTTATTACACACTGTGTCATTTTTTAAGTCATGGCATAATAAACATATACGGACACCACTACGTGATAAAAGACCAAAAAAAGACCCCTGTCTCCCAGTTTTGCCCGAAGTCCTCCAGGTTTTTCTTTATGGGCCCTCAAAGATGTGGAGCCTCGATGTTATTTTTGCAAAAAAATGATCATTTACTCAAGCTCATAATTTGCAAACCGTTTGAAATTTTGATATACTCTCTGAGGCAAAGTTGTAGCTCTTGTCATAAAGAACAAAAATTGTTAACATATAAAATCATAAAAAACTTCATCTTCAAGGTAAAAATCGCAAAAAACGCAATCGCAATTTCTTTTACCTTTTTTCCCCTGTTCAGGTCCATAGGTAGCAAACCGTTCAAAATTCAAGGAAACAATCAACTACAAAAATGAACCTAAGATCTCAATAAACAACTTTCTAGAACATATTAACTTCCTAGGAATGATTCTTAACACCGTTTATAATGTTGATGGCCCTGGACTTGCAAATCGCACTTTTGCGGCTACATAAGCGCTACCTAAACGATGTTAAGAATCATTCCTAGGAAGTTCATATGTTCTAGACATACATACATACACACATACTTAGTGTTATTTTGGTTATAACCGAATTTCCAACTTAAAACAAATGAAAATATTAACTGTAACGGAAAATCAGTATTTATATTCAGTTTTTTAGAAATGAATGTTGGAATCAGTAGAAAACTAAAGTTCTTTGCTTTTTAAATGTTTATTCAGTTAAAAATAACTGTGCGGAATACTTTTTAAATAAACTACAATCAGTTACTGTAAAAATATTCTGAGTGTATGTACTTGGATAGATCATTAAGCGCACCTGCTGCAGTAAATAAGCTGAATGAGACCATTGTTGTGTTGTTCAAATTGTGGTTTTAAAATAAAATTTTAGGGTTTAACCATAAATGTTTAAACAAATTCTCAACTATTTTCTGCATTATTATTGTACTTTCCTCCAACATCTCTGTTCATGATTTTTATTATAAGTTGAGTTTGATATTTGCTTGAGTAACTAATTTTTATTGAAGTTGTTGTTGCAGATACAAAGGTTAAAGTAACGAATGATATTTTGGCAAATATAATTAAAAAAGTTTGAAATTAGTTTATTCTATTATAAAAATATGTATTTATAACACTTTTGGTGGATTAACACTACCTACTAAAATTGCAACAATATAAAAAAATGTGAGAGAAGGAATTAAAAATTAATAAATTATCATTAAATTAACCTAAAAAAATTCTGCTTATTAATAGGTAACACTTATTATGGATCAAAGTGTGACCTTTATAACGATTTCAAAAGAACACAAAAACAAACTGATTTTATGAGTATGTGACGTATAAAATAATAGAATTATTCTAGGGACCGTAAATAACAGTTATCAAAAAAATTAAACTTAAAAACTCTTTATGTTAGAGATAACTGAGTTCTATACTGACATATATCAATAGATTTCTATTGGCGAGCTCCTTCAGAATCTATAGAGTTCTTAAAAAATCGCTCTCAACTCCACAGTTAAGAGTTATTTTTCAACGGAAAAATAAAAGTTCAAATGAAACTGTACCAATTTATGGATATGGATAATGCATTTTTTACTCCCTGAGAAAAACTTATCAATTTCCAAGAAAACTTTTTGCAACCTCAATCATTTTTTTCGCTTTCTTGTTCTGCTCTAAAAGCGATGTATGAGATGTATCGCAAAAATCCGGTGAAAATGGGTAAACATCCGGTGAAGATCGTTAATCAAAAATTAACAAATTGTTATAAAATTCCTAAAAAAGTTTTATTTTATGGCGGTAAAATAAAATTCTTTTTTAAAACTTTCATTTGAGTTTTTATTTTTACGTTAAAAATTAAATGTTTTAGATGAATTTTTTTATTTAATTCTCAAAACAATTTTTATAAAGTAATATTTTTAAACGATAACTGTCCCTGATACGGTCCCTGAATTAGGCATATTAACAAGGTAGACTGATTAGTACAACAACTGCAACTACAGGCATTCTGTTTAGCGAAAAGATTTATCGCAGGTTGGCCTTCCAATTTTGCAATATGATAAAGAAAAAAATATGTCTCTTCTTATGTTTACAGCCTCATTGGCCAGCTCGCTAATACAGATAGGTAAACATCTAAAAATTCAAAAACAAGATTAAAGTTATTCCAGAAATTAGACTAGATTTTATAGGACACTATACTTTAAAAGTTGATTTACAAAAACCCCACGATGGCATGATACAAATTGTGCGAGACGAACTCACTATATGTGTGAAAAGTGTAAAGAACCCGTATGCCCTGAATGCATGAAATCTTTCCATTAAGAGATGCACTCTACGCTAAATGGCCACAAATGTCGACATCAACTTTTTTTGTAAAATTTACTATTTTTATTTTTATCTTATATTACTGAATTGTTATAAACATTAGGTAAACAATTAGTAATAAAATTAAAAATAAATTCTATATTTTTTCACTTTTAAAAATTCGTCCCTGAAGAGGTTAAAACAAAACGAAAAACCAAAATAAAAATAAAATACGATTTTTTTTCCAAACAATTGGAATATTTTTCAGAAGATTAAATGATAGTTTTCTAGAAATTTAATTAGTTTAAACGCTATTTCACAAAAGAAAATAGGAAAAGGGTTTCCTGATGATCTGGCCTGAGCAACCAGTGAAATACGTATAGGAACTAGCTCTTTTACCCCAACAAATAAATTACGTTTTTATTAAAAAACGTTATGAGTAATTAGCATAATATTAAATAATTACCCCCATATTTATAAAAATTATAACTGGTTTGAAATGTATTTTAGAACATCTTTTGTATGAAAAATTTGTTTTAAAATATATTTAAAATATATTTTATTTTCTATGAATATGGGGGTTGATATTTAAATTCCCAAAAATTTTATTAATAGAAAATAATTTAAATTTAACATTTTTTTCCCTTCTTGTTTTGTTTATTTCTTAAAAAAAAGTAAACATTAAAAACAAAACAAAAAGGAAGGAATAACGCGAATATAATTTTGACACTCAAGAAAAACCATATGATGTCGAATTCGACATTGAGTTTATCTGGTATGAATATGCCTTGATTATTCAAATAAAGATTTAAATTCAAAATAAAATTGTTGCTTTCATTGAAAAAATAAAATTATTATTAAATAAATCAGTCTAGTGCGAGTTAGTCTCACACACGAAGGGTTCCGTATTATGTTTAGTACGACTTTAAAAATTCAAGTTGTTAATTTTTTATGTCTTATGGGGCACTCTTTAATTTTAAAATTAAAGTCATATTCGCAACAATTTCATCATTATTGGAAAACACTTAAAATTTTAGTAACGGTTGTTATAGCGGCCATAGTAATACACTTTCTATAAAAATAGCAGAAGCCTACCTATTGCGGTTCAAAAAATAAAGTAATATACATACGTGAAAAACATGTCACTAATGGACACCCTTCAATTTTTAGTAATTGTTATAGCGGCCGAAGTACCACATCTACTGTAAACATTTCAAGAGTCTACCTATTATGGTTTATAAAATAAGACTATTTACGTAAAAATCATATCACTGTCGGAACACGCTTTAATTTTATTATTTGTTATTACGACCATGGCAATTCCCTTTCTATAAATATATCAAGAGTCTACATATTACGATTAAAAAAAATAAGTCACCATACGTGAAAAACATGTCACTGACAGAACACCCTTTAATTTGTAGTAATTGTCACATCGGCCGTGGCAACACATCTTTTGAACAAATTTTAAGGGTCTACGCATTATGGTTCAAGAAATAAGGCGTTGTACATGAAAATCACGTCACTGCCGGAAAACCCTTTAATTTTTACTATTTTTTATAGGGATCATAGTTATACACCATCTGTGAAAATTTCAAGAGTCTACCTATTATGGTTTAAAAATGAGGCCATATTCATGCAAATCACTTCACTGTCGGCACACCCTTTAATTTCTACTTTTTGTTATAGTGGCCATAGTAATACATAGGGTTTAGGAAACGGGAATTCCCGCCTGGGAAAAGCTATAAACAAGCCCGGGAAAATTTTTGCTAATTTCCGGGAAACGGGAAATTTAAAATCATGAACACTTTAAGGAAAATTCAGTGGTTCTTATTTTTAAATAAGCGTTTCTTTTGCTATCACACAAATATTTGACCGTTGTTGTGCTGAATTAAAAACAAGCATTTTAAAATTGTAATATTTCTAGAAACTTAAAGCCAACTTACACCATGAAATTTTTCATGAAACTGGTTGCATTCAGTTTTTGTTTGTTGGCAAGATGTGTAGAGAAGTAAGCGGGGTAAACAAACTGGCATTGCTTGAATTATGAGGGGAATTTTGGCACTTGCTTTGTGTAATATTCGTTTGTTCAGAGTTGATTTTAAAAAATTAAATATTTTGGTTTAATTATGTATACATTTCAGTATGATTTTAATAATTTTAAGTAAAATTTCATTCTTTGTTCGACTCGTTCTTATTTATTTTGTATTTCAGTACCAGAAATAATAAGAAATAATGTACAAACAATAAAAACTACGAATATGAAATCAAGAGAAAATGTTAAAAATAAATTCAAGCCGATTGCATGAAAAATGTCATCGTAAAAATGTACGATGAAATTCGTTGCAACTTTAAAAGAGACATGAAAAAATGGCATGAAAAAATAGCATCGTAGCCATATAGGTCAAAAAATATTACCTAGGGAACACCCTTTAATGTACAATTTTAAATTAAACACTTATTTTAAAGGAGAATCTTTTTAAATTTCAAATGTCTGTCTAAAACGGTTCAAAAGTTTGGCCATATGCATCAATTTACATCAACTATTGAGACACCCTTTATAATTTTAAATATTTATAAATGTTATTATACGGGACATAGTACTAGAGATTCTGTCCAATTTTCAAGTGTTTGTCTATAACGGTTCAAAAGATAAGGCTAGATAGGTAAAATTATATCAATTATGGGGACACCCTTTAGTTTCCAAATTTAAATTATATACTTGATGTTGTAATGGACTTGGAATTACAGGTTCTTTTTAAATTTCAACCGTCTCTCTGTTACGGTTAAAAAGTTTGACAATATACATCAAATAATATCAACTATTGGGACACCCTTTAACTTCTATTTATAAATATTTAATTTCTGATTATAAATATTGGACATTTTGACCAATTTTCAAGTGATTGTCTACAATGGTTCAAATAGTTCATATATTTAAAATGACGTCACATATGGGGACACCCTTTGATTTTTAGGTTTATTTTTTAATTAATTTCTGTTATTGGCAGCTACAGTGATATGCAGTTTTTTTAAATGTTAAAAGGCTGTCCTTTACGGTTCATAATACACGTAAAAAACACGTATGTTGTATGGCGACACACTTTAATTTTCAAAATTCTGAACTTCTTTTAAAATAGGACCAATCTGTAAGCATTTCCTTTGTAATAAAGGAAAAATTTTTAAAATGACTGAGTTCTGCGTGAACAAACATAAAAAAGCATAATTCAGACGAATTGATAACCTCCTTCTCTTTTTAAACTCGGTTAAAAACAGCCTGTTACGAGAAATATGAGAAACAAGAAAATGGCAAAGAGTTGCGTTTAATTCATGATGTAAAAGCAAGATAAGTATGGTTGAAATGATTAAATCGTTTCTGAAATGAAAGAACGCAATTAAAAATACTCTATAGATATCAAATGCGCAGAGTTGTGGGTTCAAGAATATGTTCAGATTTTAGAAAATTTAGTGGCCGTTTTAAATATCATTAAAGTTGCAATAGAGGTCTTCAGCCACAGAGGCACAAATTAGTTAATAGCAGATGTTATTATTCAGACCCTCTTCGAGTAGTTTTTGGCTATTAATTCGACTCTCTCAAAAACGTTGGTTGAAAAGAAAAATAAATGAACGAAGGGATGATAAAACGTTTGCGATACTTAAGTATTTAAAATGAAATTGCTATGTGCCAAAAATGTAATAAAATTTTATTTAGCACAATTTTTCAACAAATTATTTAAGCCACTCAAATCTGTAGAACCGTCAACTTTCAGTTGTGTTGTTAACTAAATGGAACAAACTTTTGAAGAGAGACTTTCGCATCAAAAACAAGAAAAAGAATGTCCAGTGATTTGTTAACGCACAAACAGTTCTAAAATCATATTTTGTAAAACAATAATTATTGAAATACTATTTAGGTATTTATAAATATTTCTTATATCTTGCTATTTTTGTGCACCTGATTTTTTTTTAAGTTTTATAAACTGATAATAGTAATATTTAGTCCTTATTTACGTTTTATTAAAACTATGAATTTTTCCCGGAATCCCGGGAATTCCAAGGAATGCGAATATTTTTTCCCGTTTTCCGGGAAATACCAAACCCTAGTAATATACCTTCTGTAAAAATTTCAAGATTCTACCTATTAACGGTCAAAACTTTAGGCCATATACCTGCAAATCACGTCACTATTGGAACACCTCTTAATTTTAAGGTTGATTTTTTTATACTTGTTTATATAGTGAACTAAGTTTTAATTACTATTTTTAAATTTTAAGTGTATGAATCCTACAGTTCAAGAAAAAAACACATATAAGTGTATAACACGTCTCTATCGGAACACCCTATAAGTTTTAGCATTGGTTGCTATAGCGGCAACAGGTATACAGCTTCTGTGAAAACTTCAAGACTCTACCTATTATGGTTCCAGAGATAAAAGGCGCTGACAGACGGACAGACAGAAAAGAACATAATGGTTATTCACACTCTGACATTTATTGTAGAAAAGAACACGAAAATTTAATAAGTGTAAAATATATGAAACACTTTTGTAAGAAAAGAAAACACCATTAACAAGGTATATTTATCTTACTAGGTAGAGGCGTCGATACAACAAATACAACATTACAAGAACCACATGGCATTTAGTTGTTGCTTTGTAGTTCGAAATGTTAAAATACATAGTAGAAAATTGAGGCGTGTATGTGTTTTATTGCTGTAACGTAAATCGTTATTATACCAGAAACAACACCATAGAACAGCCTTAGTACTTTAACTTATTCAAAATTACACCTAAATCTACTAATATATCTGTGACAAAAAGAAATAACTCAACCAATACCAACCAAGATAAATCTACCTTGAACTCAACTTTAGCTATTAAGTTTTGTTATCGTGAACAACTATATATTTGAGAACGACAAAAAGAAATATCCTTGGTTTCAATGGAAATAAATTAATAAAAGCCAGCTACAATGTCTTAAATTGGTTACTTAATAAATAAGAATAAAACATAAGAAGTTTTTCCTTGCAGTAACAGATATACATATAAGTATATAACTAGTGGACTAACTTTAATCGAAATTAAAAAAAAACTTTTTTTAAGTTAGGAAAATTATTACAAATCGAAAAAAGATTCTCATAAAAAATTTTCAATAAATTGGATGCATACAAGTTCAATTATTGATCATGATAACGACGAATTGGCAGATTTGGATCAAACGCTTGTTCTGTGTGCACTGTGGGCATATTTTGCAAAAATAGCCAATAATAATATCTTTATAGTTATAGATTTTTAAATTGATCGATCTGTTGGAAGACTATGAGCACCATTGAATGCAGGTTATTGCAAACGTTTCACTAGCATGAATCTATTCTTGATAAATTGTCAAATCAAACTAATCCCAAAACAACCAAGAACTATCACAGAAAAAAAATTTTTAGAGGCGGAGAACTTTATGCCTCTAAAAAAACACGCTTTCTGATGAGGTTATATTTTTCTACTTTATTTTCTGCTTCTTTATTGACAACAACTTTAATTTCAATAACAGAATAGCAGGTAGTGTGCTATTTTATCAGTCTGAGGGTTATTGCTTCAATAACCACGAATGACAATGACTGTTTTACTTCGTTACTATGCTCGGTAACTTAAGTTAAAATATAATTTGCTTGATACTGATTATTTGAAATTTTATTTTTAGTCGAACTACACAGTGTAACACGAAAAAAAGTAACCATATACGGACACCACTACGTGATAAAAGACCAAAAGAAAAAGACCCCTGTCTCCCAGTTTTGCCCAAAGTCCTCGAGGTTTGTTTTTATGGGTCCTCAAAGATGTGGGGCCTCGATGTCATTTTTGCAAAAAAAATTATCATTTACTCAAGCTCATAATTTGCAAACCGTTTGGAATTTTGATATACTCTCTGAGGCAAAGTTGTAGCTCTTGTCATAAAGAACAAAAATTGTTAACATATAAAAAACTTCAAAAATTCAATTTTTTTTAACTTTTTTCTCCTGTTCAGGTCCATAGGTAGCAAACCGTTCAAAATTCAAGAAAACACTCTACTACAAAAATGAACCGAAGATCTCAATAAACAACTTTCTAGAACATATGAACTTCCTAGGAGTGATTCTTAACACCGCTTAGGTAGCGCTTAGGTAGTCGAAATGAATTTAAAAATTTTCAGGAAATTTTTCACTTTTGCGGCCACCTAAGCGCTACCTAAACGGTGTTAAGAATCATTCCTAGGAAGTTCATATGTTCAATTTTTGTTCTTTATGACAAGAGCTACAACTGTGCCTCAGAGAGTATATCAAAATTTCAAACGGTTTGCAAAATATGAGCTTGAGTAAATGATCATTTTTTGCAAAAATGACATCGAGGCCCCACATCTTTGAGGGCCCATAAAGAAAAACCTGGACGACTTTGGGCAAAACTGGGAGACAGGGGTCTTTTTTTTGGTCTTTCATGACCTAGTGGTGTCCGTATATGGTTATTTTGCCATGACTTAAAAAATTACACAGTGTGCTATTTATTTTACATACAGATGCAATTTGGAATCAAGCTTAAAATCGTTTTATTCTCTCTGGCTTAAGCTAATGTCAAAAAAATAATCGAAAAGTATTACAAATGCTTAAGCAACTTATTGAAGACCTTTTGGTGGCTACAATTTACTTAAATGAATCTAGAAACTTTTATGACACAGTTGCACATTTGTATTATTCGGACTTTTGCAAAATAATACTTTTTTTCTGTATAAATGAATTTTTTTTTATAAAAAGGGTATTAAATAAAAATACTATATATACCTTACACCATTCATGTACAAGTTAATAATTACTTTAATTACTTTTAAAACAATTTCGAAAGAAAAATTTAAAATTTTTTGCTGTTTGTGTTTGTAAAAGTACTAAAAATACAGCGGTGTGCATCACTCAACTCATAAACAATAAAATGCTTTTTCTTTTTAATTGCGATTATAATATAACGCCTCTGATTTTTCTTCAAACTTCTTTTTTAAAATTATTAAATTAAGAAATAATTTGTTCACTTTCGGTCTACATTGCAATTTTTTATGAATGTACATAGTATGTACTACATACATATGTATAACACAAAGCACAAACAGCTGTTTCAGTACGGATTGTGAATGGAAAGAATTTTGACGAAACTTAACGAAAAATTTGGTTAAGTACTTTATAGTTTGCCACTTATGATTTATATGTATTGGCACAGTTGCTTAAAAGTGGTTTTACACGACGTGCGTTTGTCATATGGCTTGTCAGTTTGATAACCCATATGTAATTTCATGTGTTTGTTAAAATAGGCATTTTACATACGATTTATAATTTTTGCTTTCAAACGTACATGTGTAATTACATCTGACATAATATATAATTTTTCGGCACCACAGTTTTGTATTTCCAACCACAGCTGATGCAAATATAGTGCCACGCTTTTAGTGCTTTTGGTACCACGAAAAACCTAAAATAGCAAAATATCAAGTTGGCATTACAGGATGTCAGATGCTTTGTCACATCAAAATAGAACACGTTCTAAATGAAAAATGTCATATATTATGTTTGAAAGGGTTCACACGACGTGTTTAGAATTTACACATTGAAAAGTGACAATTCATATGACAAATACACGCCGTGTAAAACCACTTTAAGTTGCCTTGAGCTAGCTCATGCATATTATTGTTGGGCCTTAAGAAAGAATAAATTAAATTACAAATAAGGCGATAATATTAAAGAAAAATTGGGAAAATTGCATTACTAGAAACCAGAGAAGCGGAATGCACATTTTCTACATAGCTACGTCCGTCATCAGCACTCTTCGTATCTATCTATTTTGGCTAGTGTTTAGTTGTAAGCATCATCTATTTAACCAACCAAACTATAAGAGGAAACTGTATTCAATCATCAATCGTCAGTTGGTAAGAACGAAGTCTACCACTACCTAAAGCTTTCTTCGTGTTTAATATTTTTACTTTAATATTTTACCACCTTATATTTGTTGTTGCTTCAGCCAACCTTCGGTTAGCAATGAACATTCGTTTTTAGTTAATACTAATCTAGATCAAACCTAATTTTGTTGGGTAAACATGATTGATTTGCTATTTTTAATATTGAATATTTTTCTCTAAAATTATAACCTAATTTGTATTTTAATTT
The DNA here is from genome assembly GCA_949628195.1 of Phasia obesa. NCBI lineage: Eukaryota > Metazoa > Arthropoda > Insecta > Diptera > Tachinidae > Phasia > Phasia obesa. The sequence goes on along the minus strand of OX451216.1, from coordinate 69,890,661 downwards.
ATTCTTTCGTAGAGAGAATAAAACGAACTTAAGCTTAACTACAAATTTCATCTGTATATAATTTGTTTGTATTGTAACTATTGGGCTAAATCCACTCTGGCTAAACCGCATGCACCTCTACCTTCGTCCACTGACGCACCTAAGCGTCAGAGGTCGGAGGAGGAGACGCATGCGAAAAGTCAGCAGCCCGACACCAAGCGTCCGAAGCACAAGTCGATGGACAGGAGTTTCAGCGAGGTCGCCAAAGGCAACCTCGTACGTGCTGTCATCGACCGCAACGATGCGGACAGCTCCATCTCTCATGCAAACTGGGAGGTGGTTCGTAAGCAGTTGATGAAAGTGTTCTGGAGAGTCCTTAAAGACAATCCAGGGCCCTCTCCTCAATGCGTAGATGCAGGATGGTTCAGAGGGCGTGTCAAACTCATGGCCTGTTCAAACGAGCGATCAGCCACGCTTCTGAAGCTGGCTGTCGCTCTTTTGGAGGGTCTTTGGGAAGGCGCTAGGCTCGACGTGGTTTCTCTTGAAGAGATTCCCCGCCGACCTAGGGCCATGGCACGAATTCCCGAAGAGCCATTCTTAGCTCAGGAGATTATGGATCTCATTCAGATAGGAAATCCTGAACTACCAACCAATGACTGGAAGGTAGCCAAGATTTCCGAACCTGAAGGTTCATCCAGACGGATCACCGTCTTGCTGAATCGGGAATCTCTGGCGCCGCTTCGAGAGAGACGTGGGAGGATCTTCTATGGTTTTGAGACGATCACCCTACGTGTCTACCGAGGTGACGATAGGGATCACCAGACTCAGGGAGATGATGATCCATCTCCGGACGTGGCAGACGATGAGACTGCTAGTCTAAGCTCTCATGAGGACGCACTCTCAAACTCTGAGTTTGTGGGTGAGTTCTTTGAGAGGATGGACGAGGCAGTTGACGAGGACGCCCTCTTGGACTCTGATCAAGAGGACGTCAACGTCACAATTGTACCCGCCACAAGAGATGGTGAAGGTGACGCAAGTCAATCTTCATCACTCTAAAGCAGCTTCGGTTGCACTGCTCCTCCGCCTGGCTGAGAGAGGGGAGGAGCTTGTCCTAGCCCAAGAACCCTGGCTACACCAAGGCAGGGTTTGCGGGCTCGGTGCAAAAGGCTTTAAGCTACTGCACACGAATGGTCAATGTAAGATCAGAGCGTGTATAGTGGCTAAAAGCGATTTGAATATCTTCATTCTGTCTGATTTCAGTGATGAAGATACGGTTGCAGCCGCATGGGAGACAGGAAACAAAACAATTATAATTGTCTCCAGCTATATGGCGTATGATAGCGAAGCACCACCACCTAAAGTTCGCAGCATTGTGGAAATGGCAAATAGATTGGGTTTGCCGGTAATCATTGGAGCAGACGCCAACGCTCATCATGTCGTATGGGGAAGCTCCGACTGCAACACAAGGGGTGAGTTTTTACTTGACTTTATCCTTTGTAGTAAATTAGACGTAGTTAACGTTGGTTCAGAACCTACCTTTGTTGTGACAAATAGAAGGGAGGTACTTGATATAACGCTAGTAGACACTAGGCACTCAGATTTGATCAGTTCGTGGAGGGTCTCAAATGACTGCTCCTTCTCTGATCATAGGTATATTGAATTTAAGATAGGTATTCAGGGTAATGGGGTTACACCCCGGCGTAACAGAAGGAAAACAAACTGGGAGCAACAGCGATCTTTTCTCTCAGACTTTCTTTCAAACCCTCCTGTTATCAATGATAGGCAGGGTATTGATGTCGCAGTCGGTGCCCTAACAAATGCATTCGAACTAGCGACGTCGGAATCTTGCAGAGTAAACATCTACCGTGGTAGGAGCAAACCACCTTGGTGGAACTCCGAAATTGCGGAAGCTAGAAAAACCTCCCGCAAACTTTTCAATGAGGCAAAAAGACTAGGTAACTGGTCAGCATATAAGGCCTCAGTTAATAGATTTAAAAATCTGATAAGAAATGCGAAGAAAGCGTCATGGAAATCCTTCTGTAGCGGCGTAGAAGGGGCTTCTGAGACGAGCCGACTTCGAAAAATCTTATCAGTGTCGCAAGTTGTACCAAGTTTCATTAAGAAACCATGTGGTAACTGGACTACCAGTGGACGTGAGACCCTTGAGGTACTCATGGACACGCACTTCCCTGGTTGTATTCCTCTAATAGGGGAACACTCAACCTGCTTAGACTGCCACCCGCAAAATTCAATCCCTATTAGCAGGGAAGGACTTTTGTGGGCTATAAAGAGCTTCGACCCGTTCAAATCTCCGGGTCCTGATGGCATTATACCTGCTGACCTGCAGCATAATGCGGATCTTGTAATACCATGGTTAACCCGAATATACACAGCATGTCTGTCATGGGCGTATATTCCGGAACTGTGGACTAGGTGCTCCGTTGTTTTTATCCCGAAAGGAGGAAAAACGTCGCACACCTCACCGAAGGATTTTAGACCTATCAGTCTGTCATCCTTCCTTCTGAAAACATTGGAACGGATAATTGATCTCCATATGAGAACAACAATTAATCCAAACCGACTCTCAACATCTCAACACGCATATACCAAGGGTAAATCGGTTGAGACGGCACTGCATATGCTCGTAGGATGTATTGAAAAATCTCTAGAGCATAAGGAATATGCATTGGTGGCGTTCCTTGATATAGAGGGGGCGTTCAACAACGTGAAACCGGAGGCCATAATTAGGGCTCTGGAGAGACTGGATGTTAATCAGTCGATTATTAGCTTCATTAGGAATTTACTGACCTATAGGGTCATTATATCCAATATGGGGCGGGCTACTGTCTGTAGGATAGCCAGACGAGGGACACCACAGGGAGGGGTGCTATCACTTCTTCTTTGGAACCTCGCCATAAATTCATTGCTTACGGTACTGGACTCTATGATGTTCACAACCGTGGCATATGCGGATGACGTTGCAGTAGCTGTGTCAGGCAAACACCTGGACACTATATCGCAACGTCTGCAAACAGCGCTTAGACAAATTAGTAGGTGGAGCACCGAAGGTGGTCTAAGTGTTAATGCGCAGAAAACGGATCTTGTATTATTCACTAGAAGAAACAAGATTCCCACATTTTCGCTACCACACCTTAACGGAATGGAGCTTAAACTGTCTGACAGTGCGAAATATCTGGGTGTTATTCTAGATTACAAACTGTCATGGAACCCTAATGTACAATTTAGGGCAAACAAGGCTTTAATAGCCATATATACCTGTAAGAAAGCCATAGGTAAAAACTGGGGCATTAGCCCCGGAAATGCCTACTGGCTCTTCAATACTGTGATAAAGCCCATACTAATGTATGGAGCGCTAGTATGGTGGCCTGCACTAGGCAAGCCTACATACTGTAGTATAGTCAACAAAGTACTACGCACTTCAGCCTTGATGATCACAAGTGCCTTACGCACGACGCCATCAAAGGCTTTGTTTACAATGCTGCACTGGCTGCCAGCCGATCTAATGGCCAAACAGCTGGCCCTGAACTCGGCAGTAAGACTTAGTGCAGCTGGGACATGGAAATCGAAGAATTTCGGCCATGCGACTATTTTGGGATGTGTGCGCATATCGACCATCCCGGAAAATATTGATTATTGTGCACCCTCAGCCATGCCGACCAGAAGGTTCGAAGTATCAACTTCAGGCACGTCATCCATGATGACACATGAAAGTCATCAAAAAAAGGTGCTTGAGGTGTACACAGATGGATCTAAAACGGACATTGGAGTGGGGGGAGGCGTTTTCATTCCTTACTTTCAAATAAGGATGAGTTTTAGGCTACAAAATCATTGCAGCACTATTCAGGCTGAAATTTCTGCCATAAAAAGAGCGGCAAATTGGCTAAGGTATCACAGGATATATGGTAAAGATATCCAGTTCCGTACTGATAGCAAGGCTGCGATAAATTCCTTATCGGGCGTTTATACTACGTCCAGTTTGGTTCGTGAATGCCGGACATCTCTAGATGAGATGGCGAGACATTCCAACCTGGAACTCTTTTGGGTGCCAGGGCACGCGGGAGTGCCCGGAAATGAAACTGCGGACGAACTGGCTAGATCTGGAACCTACCTTAGGGACCAGGAGATAGATCAACTAGTCGGTGTTCCGCTAAATTGCTGTAAGGATAACATACAGCAGGAATTACTGGGGGCTGCGCAGACCAGATGGTCGAACGAGCCCACCTGCACGACCTCGAGGCTTCTATGGCCTCAGTATGACTGCAAACGTACTGCAATCCTGCTGAGAACCCCTCGAGGTCAAATAGGCACATTAGTGGCTGTGCTGACAGGGCATTGCATTATAGGTGCACACGCTAGGAGATTGAATCTACCGCATAATGACTTCTGTAGAAGTTGTCAGGATGAGGAGGAAGAGGAAACAGTGAAACACCTCCTCTGTCACTGTCCGGCCCTATCTATGGAAAGGGCGGCGCTGCTAGGCAGCTCGATATTACAGGACCTCACAGACCTATCGGGCTGCGATATTAACAGGATAAACGGTAGGTTTTTGCACCAAACCTAAAGTGGGGATCGGTAGGTATCTATCCTGCTCATCCCTCTTTCGGGCGTCACAACGGGACCTAAGGGACCCAAGTGAGTCGGCTTTTCCCCTTTTGCGTAGCCGGCGACCCGTGCAACCTAACCTAACCTAACTATTAATAAAAAAAAATCCAATAAAGGAATAAAAGTCCACGAGACTGAATGTATAAAAATATCGTTAGACTTTTTTTTATTTTTTTAATGGTAATGTGTATCCCCCATATTTATAAAAAATAAAACTTATTTGAAATGTAGTTTAGAACAACTTTTGTTTGAAAAATTTGTTCTAAAATAGGTTTGAAATATATTTTAAATAAAACATGGTTGGGGTAACCGTAATCTAAGAGCAACATATTATGATTTAATTATATGGTTGTAGTCAAGCTATATTATTATTAACATAATAATAATATTGTCATGTGAGTTCCATGTTCTTCTCTAACTTTAAAATAACATTTTTAAATATAAAATTCTTTTATGAAACAAATTAAATTAATAGTGAGACATATAAATATATATTGAGCTTTAAAATTGAAATTTATATTTAATCTTTTCTTTTATTTGTAATTCAGGGTTCTTTTTAAACATTTTATAATTTCGATAAAAGTAAAATTTTTTCAGTTCCATTCACTTTATAACTAAAAAAGAAACAAATATGCAAATATGTGTATGAATTGAATTTATTATTACTGCCAATATAGAAAAAAAATCTTTAATTTCACAATAAAAACTATTTACAAACTTGATATCTTTGCTCTGCAAAAACTTACCATAAACTCAATACTTTTATAGAGTTTCTTTTTTAACTCTTAAAAGAGTGCCAGAAGTCATATTTGTTTTGTTGCAAAAAACACTAGTTTTACTCCTTTTTGTTTTTAGGGTTCCGTACCCAAAGGGTAAAAACGAAACCCTATTGTTTTCGCTACAATGTCTGTTCGTCTGTCAGCGCCTTTTATCTCTGGAACTGTAATAGGTAGACTCTTGAAATTTTCACAGATGATGTATAGCTGTTGCCGCTATAGCAACAAATACTAAAACTTATAGGGTGTTGCGATAGAGAGGTGTTATTCACGAATATGTGTTTGTTTCTTGAACTGTAGGAGGCATAGACTCAAGATTTAAAAACAGTAATTAAAACTTAGTTCGCTATATAAACAAGTATAAAAAAATAAACCTAAAAATTAGAGGGTGTTCCGATAGTGGTGAGATTTTCATGTATAAGGCATAAGTTTTGAACCATAATAGGTAGACGCTTGAAATTTTCACAGAAGGTGTATAACTATGGCCACTATAGCAGTAAATACTAAAACTTACCGGATGTTCGAAAGGAAGGTGTTATTTGCCTTTATGTCTTTACTTCTTAAAATTAAAGGGTGTTCCGAGAGTGACGTGCTTTGCGTGTATATTGCCTAAGTTTTGAACGATAATAAGTAGACTCTTTAAGTTTTTACTCCTGTTTATTACTATGGAAACTATAACAAATCATAAATATTAAAGGGTGTTCCGACAGCAACGTGATTCTCATGTATAACGCCTTATTTCTTGAAACGTAATAGGTAGATTCTTAAAATTTTCTACAGGAGATATGTTGCCACGGCCGATATGACAATTACTAAAAATTAAAGGGTGTTCTGACAATGACATGTTTTTCACGTATAGTGACTTATTTTTTTAATCGTAATTTGGTAAACTCTTGATATATTCATAGAAAAAGAATTTCCACGGCCGTTATAACAAACAAAAAAATTAAATGGTGTTCCGACATATACATGATTTTTACTTAAATAGCCTTATTTTTTGAACCGTATTAGGTAGACTCTTGAATTATTTATAGTAGATGTACTTCGGCCGCTGTAACAAATTCTAAAGGGTGATCCATTCTAAATTCTAAAGGGTGATCCATCAGTGACATGTTTTTCACGTATATTACCTTATTTTTTGAGCCGCAATAGGTAGGCCTAATATTTTTATAGAAAGTGTATTACCATGGCCGTTATAACAACAATTCCTAAAACTTAAAGGGTATTCCAATAGCGATGCAATTTTCGGGAATATGACTTTGATTTTAAAAATAAAGGGTGCCCTATAAGACATAAAAAAATTAACAACTTAAATTTATAAAGGCCTACTAAACATAGTACGGAACCCTACATGTGTGAGACTAACTCTCACTTGACTGATTTATTTTATATTTACAATTGAAATTTTCATTTCTTTCTTTCCTAAACACTGTTCTTAAGGTATGTCAACTTTATCCGAAGAATCAGATTAAAAAATAATTTAAGTTAGGGGTTTCAAATTTATTATGTATAACTGTTACATTTTTGTTGGTTATCCTAAAATTCCTTTGATTTTAATTATAATTTAATTAGGATCGTAATTATGTTTGATTGTTTGACTTTAGTCTCGTAAATACAGCATATTTTTTAATAAAAAGTAAAACTACCCAGCCAAAAAAGTGAATACCAATCATTAGTAATTTAAAACACAATTAAGTGAATTCATTATGTGGTTGTCATAGAACGGAAATGATGCAAAGAACTGAAGTAATGAATTTAAAGTTTTTTATTTTTTTTTTCTTAGTCGAGTACTAGGTAACATGAAATTTTTTTTAGTCCACCTTTAATTTTGCTAAAATATGATTGCTATTATTTATTTTTTTTTCATATTTTTATTTATAGTATCTTTTATGTAGTTAAACTAAAAAGAAGTTCTCACATCATAATTTTAAGAGAAGCAAATTTCTTGCTAATTCCTTGGTGGGCTAGTAGGTAGTGAGCTAGTCTATCCGTCCGGGGTTGTGGGTTTGATTCCCACCAAAGACTATGTAACGTTTCACTAGTCTGGATGCCTACAAATGGTTAACTGCGTTAGTACAGGTCATGGACTCTCAATTATTATCTGGCTAAATTAAAAATCGCGATGAGATGACAGTTGCAGACTGTGCTTGAAAAAGGTTAATATAAAAAAAGGTTTTTTACCACGGGGAGACACATATTAAATTGAGGTTCTGTACAGACCTTACTTAGACTTAAGAATATATTAGCAACTTACATTGAATCTCGTGATGAGGAACAATGTCGATATGTATCAGTCGCCAGTCTGAAATCACTACAGTCGAGAATAAAAGGCTATTGATAGCACGAGACTCAATGAAAGTAAGGTATTCGTAAATTTACAGTCGGATACAAGAAATCATGGTGGAACGAGGGGGGTCGAAAAGGGACTCATTAAGTTAGTGATCTGCCTTGGTAACCTCCCTACAAAATAATAATAATAACTCCAGCCAGTGCTAAACAAAATTTTTGGGCTTCACGGCTGATGCTATCATTTGCGGGTCATCCATCTGATATATGGCCTAGAAAACCAATTTTTCTTCTTAGTCAAATGTAACCAGCTTCACTAAGTATGTTACTTGCTATAGGCTTAGGATGAGTTTCAAGCTTTCCTAAAAACATTCTGCATGTTTCGCTTTTTCTGTTTTAACAAATGACACGTTTAGGCTTTTTTGAATTTTCTAGTTTTTTATATACCAGGTTTCAATTGTGTTTCTTTTGCAAAAATTTATTTTTGCTCCTTTGAATTTTTTTGTAAGTTGGAAGTTAAGGCAGGGCCCACTAACAGAATTCCAATGTAATATGGCGTTTGAAGATTTACTTGTGGAGTAGAAATTTGCATCAAGACTGGGACTGCTTTCATCTTTATTTTTGTTAATTTCGATTCAATATGGCTTTTCCAAGTAAGGGGCCCATCAAGATGTATACCAAGATATTTGACTTCTGAAAGTTGAGATATCATTTGTTTATTTATAAGAAATGGGGGCATTTATAAAAAATGTGTAAAAGTTATGTGAGTATACTTTTTTATCATTCTGCAACGATTTTCTAAATCGAATATGTGGTCTTGTAAATATTGTGATACTACTTGAGGACTTTCGTAAATGCTTAAAAAAGCTGTGTCGTCAGCTAATCTCGATGAGTGTATTCGGTTGCTAGTTGCCATATCCAAATTGAACAACAAGTGAAAAATGGGTCCAATATACTTCAGAAGTTCTGACTTCAATTAGCTTAGGTGAACTTAAAAAACCTCTTTCTTTCAGAATGAAATTATTTTTGCCAACAGCTTATATGTTGTCGCTACCTACTACCTCAGCTTTCCTTATTTCTATTATATACTAAGCTTACAAAAAGAAAACAATATTAGAATTTAATTAATCACTTGTTGAACAAACAAAGATTAGGTTTTATATATTAACAAATCTATTGCTATTTGGTTAGAAATAATGCCTACGATTTTCGATATTCACATATGAATTTTCTGAACCCTTAATGCCGCAATTTTGATGGTTATCGATTATAATAGTTTTGTTCGAAAACGTTGTCGCCAACCTGTGATTCTTTCGCAGGAATATATGTAATGCTTAACTTGTACATGTCACCTTTATAAGTCAGCTGTCAAATTGGCTATCATAATATGTTACCTTTCAAATATTGTTATTTTTTTACAGGTACAAACACAAATTGCCTCGAAATAGAACTCTTTATTACCGAGTTACCGATTTTATTTTGCGGTTACAGCAGGAGTTGATGGCAACACGTCAACTAATATTATGGCACTGCTGCGCTATAAAAAATCTGGTTGTGTTATTCTAAGGCTTATTACGGTCCTAGCCTGTACCCCCCGGTTGCCAAAATGTTTGATGGCTTTGAGTCAGAATCCTCTGCGGAATAGTTAGACATACTTGAAACCCACTTATCCTTTTAAATCACCTGGTGGCCATTTGTGCAAATTCTGCAAAGAGCTGGATGAATAGAATGTATGAAATCTGTCTTTCTTTTCTTACCTGAGCTGTCAGGAACCAGTCTACATGAACTTACAAGATATCAAACAGGGTGGTTCTAAATCAATAGGTTCCACATGGGGATCGCCTTTATTGTCTGGACGAGTGAGGTGGTGACATAACGAAATCACTTGGTTCTACTTGAAAGCTTGCTCGTAGCAAGCTTCCACGTAAACTAATCAATCCACTAGAACATCCAAACCTGTTATATACCCAAAACAAATAATTTACTTTGTCCACATACAAATAAAAATAAAAAAAACTTAAATGCTAATTATTTAAACTTCATTTATACTATGAAAAAGTACAACATACACCTAGTTTAAAACGCTTATTTGTAAATTGCATTCTGTTTTATTCGTATTTTGCCAACTACTTCTCGAATATATATCTGGAAATATTTGTAATGAATCATTTTATGGTGAAATATATTTGTTAAATAAATGTATACAAGGGCATGGAAAATACAAAATTTCATTAAAATCATTTCAGGCTTATGGCACATTTATTATGACAAAACTCATACAAAATAAATGCAACGATATATATGAGGACAAAACACTCAAATTCTAAATATCACTATCATCGTGGCATATGAATGAATATCTCTCAATTTATGAATGTAAATAATTAAAAATAATTTATTATAAAACGTCGAGTTTAAATTGGGGAAGAAATAATGCATAATTAATTTATGCAGACGGCAACAAAATAAAGTTAGAAATCATTAAATTATATTGTTATAACATTAAATGTGTGGGAACGTGTGTTTATGGTTTCTACTTAAAATGAAACCATGTTAAATGAGCTATAAGTGCAGTTACTCATATGTTTCTGTATGTGTGTTAAATACACCCATGTAATGTAATGACCCATTTTGACATTACAGACAACAATAAGAGTGTAATACAATGAAAACTGCAGCAATATTAGTAACAACAACATTATGCATATTTATGCACCCATTCATTCATACTTTCACTTTAATTATTTATTTTATCATGTAGTTTATTCATTTTATCATATAATTTTTGTGAGTGTGCATATTTGAAATTTAGGGAAGCCAGTTCTAAAAAACTAAAAAAAGAACTAGGGTAGATTATGTATTTTTTTAACATTTATTTGGTCCTTTAATATAATTTTGATTAACATTTTAAAATTATACCAGCCGTATGATCTTGTTGTCTCCAGGTCCAATTTATTATTTTAGGGCAACATAATAAAAAGCCCATTCCAGTAATATGTAAATTTGGAGGTACGATAAGGTACCTAACGGACTGGACCCATGTAAAGGAGTATCACCAGAGATTATCGGCTATTAATTACTGTCCTCTGAGGGTAAAAGTTGTGGATGTTATTTTTACACAAATCGCTATTACATTACGATAGAGGTCGCCAAAAATGTGATGGGATTTAGCTGGATTACTCCACGCAAGCTAAAAGGGATACAGGCTAGATTGCGGAAGTATAGGGATAAATGACAACGAAATATTTTCAAATTCTGAAATAGTTATATTCTTTCAGAATTTTAAAATGTTTGAAATTAGTCCAAAAATATCGTTTGGTTTAGAGGTGATTATATTACAACCAGTTAGAAAAACTTAAAGATAATACAGGATCCCCTCTACATAACTGTCTTTTTCTTCTAGAATGTTTAATTACTATCCCATTTTCTCTTCCGTAAGAAAACCTTACTAATGTAGCACAAAACACCAATCAATTTTAGGTATCTTTGTTTCTAACAGATATGTGAGGTAAATCGTTTTCGATTTTAATGGATTGAAAACTGTTAAAGGTTATGAGGCAGATATATATTTCGATTTCATTTTGATTTCGTTTGAAATAGTATTCATTTTGTTCATATTTTTTTTTGGGTAGGAAGGGAAAAAACTCTAACGCATGTGAGAACCTGCCGTCACAGTTTTGATATATGGAGCTTCCAACCCCTCTTTTCTTTACGTTGTTTCTCCACCCCTTGACCACTTTCGCATTGCTTCGGGCCGGGCTCCTCTTTTGTTCTTTTTGGCACGTAACATTTTTTCTATGAATGTCGCTAAGTGTTTCCGAGTATTCTCGGTTTTAACATAAGTTCAACAACATTTTCTGAAGATCTTCCTCCACTGATTTCTTCTACAGAATGTCGTTTCTTCTCTATCTCTCGCATCTAGAGAAAGTGTGTATCGTCTACACAGTTGTCTCCATAGATACATTTGGCTCTGTCCACTTTGTCCATCCTATGGATGTATTGCAGGAAGTATATATATCAAGAAAGCATTTGTGTTACAAAATAGTTGATTTTGCCATGTTTTCTGTTCACCCACTTATCTAGGTCAGTTATAAGTCTTGCTTGCCACTTTTGCATGGTCTGTATTCGTGCCTTCTTTCTGTTTCTCCGTTTGATTTTCAGAGTTGTCTTCGTATACTTCAAAGCGCTTCCCGATCTTCGGCTAAATGCGATAGCTCCGCTTATGACGAGGACTGCGTCCTCCGACACCGTGCGGTATGATGAGGCAACTCTTCGAGCAGCAGACGATACTTTGCTTGTAGGGTATCGGCCCAGATTTCGCATCCGTATAATAAAATCGACATGATCTTTGCCAGTGTCTTGCTGTAGTGTGGCCTTCCGAAGAAACCCTTTGTTTGGGTTGCTTTTGCTGCAGCGTGTTTTAATTGGGTTTTAAACGTTAGTCTAGTATCTTACCTCAATCCCAGCTATTTGAGCTACCTTCTCGTCTTTATTCTTTGAGAAAGACCTGCATGTCTATCCCTCTTAACTTGGTTTTGCTTACTTTGTCAATGTTAATGTCGCTGCAATATCATCCGCATAACTGACCAAGTAGTAAAAGCTTGGCATCTCGATATGGAGAATATCATCATAACAGATTATCCACAGTTCAGGGCCTAGGATTGATACCTATGCTGCTCTTGCCGTAATCTGCTTTTTGTGTATTCTCCCAGCGTTGTCATATATAAGTACACGATCTCTGAGATAACTTTCTAATGATGTTTGCGGGTGCTCCATATCGTTTCTCCAGCGCCTTTAGCATGTCGGCGTTGCACTGTTAAAAGCATTTCTAACATCTAGGGTGCCACTAAGACAATGTGCCTTGAAATATGGTTTCCTGTCCATCTATAACGCCTTTGATAGGTCCTATTTTTGACCTTCGAGGATAGTCCTCCAGCATTTTCTAGAGCTGCATGCGTTGGCCAGTATTTGCCAACAACATCACATGTCGATCGACGGAAGTAACAAAAGGTGTTTCATAAGATTTCAAACTGGGACCACTACCATTCACTATCTATATAAATAATTTAGCCAAACAATTATTGCATAGCAATATACACATCTATGCTGATGATATTCAAATTTATATAATTGCTCCTGAAAAATATATTCACGATTGTGTGAGTAAACTGACCCTTGATCTTGAACGTATACATGAATGGGCAACAGCAAATGGATTCTGTATTATTTCAAGCAATTCAAATTGCTTAGTTATAAACAGGAAATCATCTAAATTAAGTTTTTCTACAGAAGTGGTTTTGAACGACGAAAGAATTGATATCGTGAAAGAGTAAAGAATCTTGGCTTAATATATAACGATGCCCTAACCTGGAGTAACCAAATTAATGCAGCTTCTGGAAAAGCATACTCTGTTTTGCGAACGTTGTGAAAAATATAATTTCACACCTTTAAGAATACGTATACGCAAAGAAAAAACATGGTTATTGTATGGTCACGGCAACCACATTATGTTCTCTGTAACAATAGATGTTTGCTGTGAACAAATTATAGTTATTTAAAACAATACTTTGGTCACGATAAACAAGTTTTTTGTTAACAGTTAATCATTCAATGGTTATACGCACCAAAAAGGCAACATGGTTGATTTGAAACATAATAAAATTCAAACCACAACCAAATTATTTTTAATATTTAAAAATTATAGCCATAATATATTATTATTAAACATAGTATGTTAAGTTTGACTAAAAATAAACAAATAATGTTTGGTTTTAAAAATACATATTTTGGTTTTGACATTTTTTCAGTTCAGAAATATGTGTGTAAGCTACCGGTTCATCTAAAACCGTAAAAACATTAAATACATATTTGTTGTCAACAAATAAATTTGTTTTTTATTATAAATGATAGTTTTAAATTAATAATATCAAACACATAAAAAGGTAAGCAGAAAATATCAAAATATGTATGTAGGTCTAAATGGAAATATTCCTGTATTTGTTTTTTGTTATTTATAAATATATTCATACGTTGTCACATATAACCATTTACATGTTTCAAATTATATTATAGTATGTTTATATTACAAACATAACTATGGTTGTATTTTAAAATGTTATTTTTATGTAGACAATAATATGTTCCAACGACAACAATATTATTTTTATATATAACCATACAATTCAACCATAACATGTTGCTTGCAAAGACGTATATAATACCAACCCTGCTATACGGTTGTGAGATATTTGAAAATACACTCAAAATATTATGTACGTTAAATCAACGGAAAATGTAATTTAAAGTAACTGAAAATTCAGTTACTCATTATTCATTTAATTCAAAAGAAAATGTCTTTTATTTTTAAATGTTAAAAAATTAACTGAATAAATGCCGTAAAAATAAAAGTTGCTTCTTTTATTTTAACTTTCAAAAAAATAAACTACATAATCCGTAAAAACTAATGATTATACCGTTGTTTAGTTTATTTTAACTGCCAAAATAATTAACTACAAATTCCGTTGAAATAAACGAATTATCTGTTGTTTCTGGTTTTTTACTTTAAAAAATAAAACTACAAATTACGTAAATATAACGTTTTTTTACTTTATTTTCAGTAAGCTGCACTTCTTAAAAAAACGATACAGATCTCTTTACATTAAAGATATAACAATTCTGTTTTTTTTTAAATTTATAAAAAGTATAACTTAGATATAATACATACACACATTCATGATTTATATACTACATATATAACATTCATTAATTATAACGTGTTAATATATATTTATAAAATTGTATGTATGAATATGTATGAATGAACATATGTATGAATGAACATACATGTATGTACCTATATAGTTACGTAACACTTATTTGCTTGTATTTGTTGGAACAGCTAGAGGACCCATGTATTTCTTAGTCAAGCATTTTATGTATTCTTAATAAAAGGCCAAATAGCTTTAACATCGAGTCGACTAGGTTACGAGTATTTAACGAGCTCAGGGAATTTTCGTTTCACATGTAGAAAATAAAATATACAAAATAAAATTAAGAAATACTTTGAATTCTGAAAAATTTTAAACATCTTACCTTTCTTCGGTTCCTTAATCAGTAAAAAGTATAGCAATGCTTTTAACTGCCGATTTACTTCTGCTTTAAGAGAGCATCAGATGAATAATTAAGAAACAGGTTCTAACAATATAAATAATGTTTCATTATTTAAATTGTTTATGTCCATATACATACATACATACATACATACATACATACATACATACATACATACATACATACATACATACATACATACATACATACATACATACATACATATGTAAATATGTACATAATATGTGCATACATAATCTTAGTTAATTAACTCACCACATAAATCGCGACTGCTTTAGTAATCTTCCACATATTTTTGTATACTTTCATATTAAATTTATATACATATTTTTTCAATGAAAATATTTGAAACAATTTATTATAATTTTAGTTTTATTTTTCTAAAAATGTCAAATCATACTTTGTTTTGTTATAATTGTTCTGTAGAATTTTAGAATTGCCAAAAACGAAATATGTAATTTAAAATTTTTTGAAGTAAAGAAATTAAATGCAATGTAAAATCAGTATTTTTATTCAGTTTTTTTAGAAATGAATGTTGGAATCAGTAGAAAAATAAAATGCTTTGAACTTTAAATGCTTATTCAGTTAAAAATAACTGTACGGAATACTTTTTAAATAAACTACAATCCGTTACTGTAAAAATATTCTGAGTGTAGTGATTCTACGAGCATCAGCAACTTGAAAATTACCTTTAATGCTATAATTAGAAGCACATGGCTTAAAAAGTTTTGAAAATGTTACACCATTTCATGAAATGAACGGA
Source organism: Phasia obesa (assembly GCA_949628195.1). Lineage (NCBI taxonomy): Eukaryota > Metazoa > Arthropoda > Insecta > Diptera > Tachinidae > Phasia > Phasia obesa. Next base: position 69,875,103 of record OX451216.1, on the reverse strand, counting down.
GTTCATTTTACTATCTCGAAAACGCATTAAAAATGTTTTATTTTATATTCAAGGTACGCCGCCTTCTGTTCCCATCCAATCTGTTTTTTTTTGCTGGACTATATGTATTAACACGATAGTAATTTTTTACTTTTTATGGGACGTATCACTCGCACTATCCTAATTCAGTCCGTATTTTGCAAGACTATGAGCATTAGCATAACGGTTAATCGTGCAAAGTTTTAAGGCTCTATGTATTGTAGTTTGCCAGGAACACGATAATAATTGTTCACTTTGCATAGGAAGTACTGCGCCCACCATTCGAATTCAGTCTGTGTTTCCCTAGAGAATTTATCTTAATATGGGGGTTACTGATGCAAAATACCAAGACACTATCTATTGCAGTTCTCTAGATACAGGATAATAATTTGTTACTTTGTGTGGGGGTACTACGATCACTGTCAAAATTAAGCCTGTTTTTTAGAGTATTCGCATGGGTTTGGGAGTTACTTGTACCTACTTTCAAGACCATACCAATTATATTACTCTATGTAATTAATTTTTCACTTTGTATTAGAGGTACCACGCCCACTATTCCAATTCGGTTTGTATTTTGGTACATTAAACGCATTTGCACAGGGGTTACCCATGCAAAGTTTCAAGGCGCTACCTATTGTAGTTCGCCAGGAACACGATAATAATTTTTCACTTTTCGTAGGAGGTACCACGCCTATAATTCCAATTCAGTCTGTGTTTATCTAAACTAAGTACGTTAATATGATGATTACTGGTGGCGCTACCTCTTGCAGTTCACTATATATAGAATAATAATTTCTCAATTTGTATGGGAGGTACCACGCCCACTGTCGCAATTAATTCTATGTTGTGGTAGACTATGCGGATTAGTATAGGGGTTACTTCTGCAAAGCTTTAAGGCTATATCTATTGTAGTTCGCGAGGAACACGATAATTTTTTTTCTTTTTATCTGAGTTACCACGCCCAATATTCCAATCAAGTCTTTCTCTAAACTATGTATGTAATAACAGATGCTATTAGTGCAAAAGTTCAAGGCGCTACGTACTGCCGTTGCCAAGCTACACGATGATAAATATTTACTTTGTATGGAAGGTGCCACGCCCACGTCGAATATCAAAAAAATATGTAACCAAGTTTACCAACCGTATATCTAATAACAAACTATGAAAAGTTCCGAAAGATTGTTTTAAAATGTAGACAGTTATAGCTTTCCGATAAAAAGAAAAATAACAGACTAAAAATATACATCATACAAACAATAACGTTATGTGCTTTATATAAGTATATAGAAGAAGATAGATAGATAATTTGGTATAATTTTTTTATATTTTGCACAATGCTATTTACGTCAACTTATCCTATACTGTAATTTATAACATTTTATAAATCTATATCTGCCTTTCTTTTGCGTTCGTATCACGTAAAAACTACTGGATGGAATTAAACAAAATTTTGTGAGAAGGTACCTAAGTAACCTGATCCCAATATAGGACACTTTCTTTCCGCAAAAATTCCTTGTTTTCAAGAGGAAGTGGAGCATAAAGAGTGAAAGTACGCTTGCCGGTATAAAAGAACTGCTTAGTACTGCACAATTAATTTTTAATTTTTGATATTTTAAACACAGATGGCGCTGACAAAATATGTGTTACTTACTACCAAATAAAATTTGTATTTGATTTGTATTTTTACTTAGTGGAATTACATTGTTGCAAAAACTGAATAGAAACGAGCGGTTGTTTTTCTATGATCGGGTCTTTCCCAGTTTGCTGAGTTTGCCATAAATGTTGTTACATAATTTTCTTAAGTACCTCACATACATATGTACACATGTTGTGAGTGAGTATTTATTTGAACTTGGTTACATTGTGAAAAACATACTTAGGTAATTATGTGATTATATTATTTTTGTTATTTAGCGGTAATTTTTAAAATTTGGTAAGAATACTACGACTTGAGTGTGGCTGTAAAATTCTGTTATAGTTAGTTTTTTCTTAGTTTAGTTGCATTTTTCTTTTATAGGTGCTAGTCTATAAAAGTAAAAGTCTTACAATTGGTATGGAATACTTTCAAAGGCAAATCGAGAAAAATATTACAGGACGCCCACGACGTGGCGGGCACAGCTAGTAAATAATTAAAATTCCTTATATTTAAAACAGTTCTATTAATCTAGCTGCTAGAACAATTAGTATAATAAAATTAGGGTTATATAAAAGATATTATTGTGACGTAGATTGCTTTATCCTATGAATTAAACTACATAGACGCTTAAAATTTTTACTTAGTGTGTAATTCTATGGTTTGTATATATAAAAAATACAATATTAAGTATTAAAAAAGTTATTGCTCTTAAAATATATACTGAGTGTGTATTATTTTATTCGCATAGCATCAGCATCATAGACATCATTTTGGCTTATCTTTTGAACCGCAGTAGGTAAAACATTAGTAATAAAAAAGTGGGTGGCCTCATGCAAGACATGGTTTTGACGCGTTATTCTATTGAAATGTTATTAACGTAGTTTTTTTTTATTTGAAAAAAAAAAAAATAGAGCATTTGCGTAAGTTTTTAAGTTTTATTTGATTATTATTTTTTGAAGGATCAAGGAAATTTGGTTGCCATACAAATTGAAATTAACATACTTCGTAAAGAATTTTTTTAAATCTACAGTGCTGCTTCAGCCCTATAAAATAATTGTGAACCTATTGTGATAATGCAAATTGCAGAGCTGCATGTCCACGGTGCCAAATTAAATAGAGTGTTAGTTTGTTGGTATGAAAAGGTTGTCCTCTATTATGAGCTGTTAAAACGGTTGAAACTATCCCTTGAAGAGAGCATTTAATGGCAATGAGGGTGCTGTAGCTTAAGTGGTTAGCACGTTGACTACTAAGCAATGGTCACGAGTTCAAATCTCAGCCGTGGCAACATCAATTTTTCGGATATGTATTAATTTTTCTTCATAATAATGCATATCACAGCGCCCTCATTCGCCGGTATTACCACATAGCACTAAATCGCCGGCGAAGTAAAATAATTATAAATTGGCTATGCTAGCTTTGAACTAATTCGCCTAAATAACACCAGAGTCGCTGCAATACTGTTCTAAAAATTCATAACGTGCAATTGCAGTGTTGCCAGAATCGAAGCTTTACTATCACTAACCATCTGTCTTATCTACAACTATCCCTTTCCAAAGGAAGTACCACAGTTTATGTAGGCAGCAACTGCCTGAGTGATACTTCTCTTTAAAAAAAAAAATATTTAGCCTCATGTTATGCGACCAGGTAAAAACTATTTAAAAGTTAGTGGATGGAACACGCTGCCCTACTACTGTACATGCCACTTTTGGCCCTACTATTTATTTCGTTCCATGAAGAATACCATTGCTGAAATACGCTTTCCTTCATAAAAGGTTATCAAATAATGTCTATTAGTTTCTGATCTCAAGGGATGGTTATTTGTTTTTTCATAAAACAATATTGAAATAATTGAAATAATTTTTGTTGCTAAATTAATGGAATCATTGCAGCAATATTGTAGCTGCAACCAAAACATTTAATCTTAATAATTTTTTTAATTAATTTTTCTTATCATTTCACAAAACATGCAATTAGCAAAACTTAATAGCCTGGCAACTCTAATTAGAAACAGTTTCACAAATATTGTGATTTTAAGATTCCTTTTTATGGTATACAAAGTAATACAATGAAACATATGTTTCATTGTAAATAGAAGACTTCCTGTTCGCTATCATAAATAAAGAAATAATTTACTTAAAAAAAATACTTGTATAAAGTGAAAATAATAAAACAAAAGACAATATATTTTCTTATTATTTTACCCTACGACTGCTTAATTTGATATTTGAATAATATTACAGAAGTTGCATTCAAGTAGTTCATTTATCAAGAGTAAAACTTTGCTTATTTAAATAGCTTTTTTAAACTTAATTTTATTGTTGCTTATCTAGAGAACCCAAATATTTAGGTTCCAAAAAATTTTTGCAAGAAACTTTTAGAACGAAACCTTGGCCACAAATTAAGAAAAATTATAGCCAAATTATATTTAAGACCCATTAATATTATGTTAGAAACATAAATAAATATTATTAAGGTTCCATTCTTACTCGACGTTTCACCTCCCATCATACACTAGAAATCAAACAACTTGAAACAGTGTTCCATAACTGAATTTCATAACACCCTATTAATTTAATAATCGATCTGTACTGTTAAATTTTACTATCTAAGCAGAGGGTAAAGTTTTTGCCAAAACCCAGTTTAGTTGGTGTGCTTTCAACTTAATTTGTTTTAACTTTGATTCTATATGTCTTTTCAAAGTAAGTGGCCTTTAACATATCGTAATGCTACCTACACGCAAAGAAAAAACATGGTTATTGTATGGTCACGGCAACCACACTATGTTCTCTGTAACAATAGATGTTTGCTGTGAACAAATTATAGTTATTTAAAAGAATACTTTGGTCACGATAAACAAGTTTTTTGTTAACAGTTAATCATTCAATGGTTATACGCACCAAATAAGCAACATGGTTGATTTGAAACATATTAAAATTCAAACCACAACCAAATTATTTTTAATATTTAAAATTATAACCATAATATATTATTATTAAACATACTATGTTAAGTTCGACTAAAAATAAACAAATAATGTTTGGTTTTAAAAATACATATTTTGGTTTTGACAGTTTCTCAGTTCAGAAATATGTGTGTAAGCTATCGGTTCATCTAAAACCGTAAAAACATTAAATACATAATTGTTGTCAACAAATAAATTTGTTTTTTATTATAAATTATAGTTTTAAATTAATAATATCAAACACATAAAAGGTAAGCAGAAAATATCAAAATATGTATGTAAGTCTAAATGGAAATATTCGTGTATTTGTTTTTTGTTATTTATAAATATATTCATACGTTGTCACATATAACCATTTACATGTTTCAAATTATATTATAGTATGTTTATCTTACAAACATAACTATGGTTGTATTTTACAATGTAAAACAATAATATGTTCAAACGACAACAATATTATTTTTATATATAACCATAAAATTCAACCATAATATGTTGCTCTTAGATTATGGTTACCTCAACCATGTTTTTTCTTTGCGTGTAGGAAAAGCTTTCAGGATTCAGTTGATATTTGGCAAATCCGAAGTATACAATAAATATGACATTTAGGGAACTTCGGAATCTATTGGCTTTGGTAAGCTAAAAATTGTTTTTTTTTTCAATACTGGAGGAGCCTGAGCGGCAGCTGCTTTACAGTAAAATTATTGTTATAGAAAATGCGGATCAATTTTTAATGCACATTTCATCGTCGATATCGGGTGAATAAGATTCGACCAAACTGTGTATGTCAATTTCATTTATTTGTTTTTTTGTACCTCCTTAGAGTTTTTCTTATGTTAAGTTTTGCTACTTGCACTATTGTGCAAGTTTTCATTAGAAGCACAAGTATGCAAGATTGTAGACAACCTTCTCTGCTTACTAATTTTATATTTTTCTACATTCATAAAAAGCATGTTTTTATATTTGTTTTGTAAAAAATATTTTAGCACAAATAACATGGAAAGGCTCTTTGAAATGAAATAAAAAATATTGCGAATAAAAAGTTTCTTGTTCCACAAAATGTTTGTTATTAGCAGAAATTTACAAAAAGAATTTTTCTTATTAAAGGGTTTGTTAAAGTAATTGGAGAAAGGAAAATTTTAATTAAATTAATATTTGGCATTAAGGATTTTAAATCTGGTTTTTAAAAAGAAATATTTTTCTTATTTTTTTTTTTTCTTATTTTTTATAATTATTCTGATCTAAACGTGATTTTGCGAGTTAGTTCTTGTTTTTATATCTTAAACAAAAGAAAATGTACATATGTTTCAAGATTGCTGTTACTTGTGGGTCATCCCTCTGATGTGCGGATGATAGAAGTAGTGTCCCTCCTGCTTAGTTGAATGTAACCAGGTTAATTTAGTATGTTTTGAGCCAGCGGATTTGGATGAGTTTCAAGCGTGTTTGTATTAGTTACTGCATGTTACGTTATTTATGTTTTAAATAATGGCACGTTTAGATCTTTGCAGATGTTCCAGTTTTTTTTTATATACTAGGGAACAACTGTAATCATAATATGGTGCCTTTGTATTTTTTCTACATTGCTAACTGGGGCAGTGTCCCATAATTAATTGCCATAACACCAAATTGGTTTAGTATAGTAGAAGTTTGCAATCTAAGCTGAGGGTAGAGTTTCTGTCAATAGGCCAGTTTAGTTGAACTGCTTTTAACTTCATTCGTGTTAATTCGATCAAGAAGTATAGCTATATATATATAGAGGTATTCCCCCTAATCACGTATGTCTTAGTTGAATTGTGACAACTGTCGTAGTCGAACCCGAATTTACATTTTATGGGCATTATGTAAAACTTTCGACGTGAGTGTTTTTGTAGTAGTAGTAGATTAGACGCGCTCATTCATTTACAATAACAGATCAGCCGATAGAAGAAACATCAAATTCAATAATTTGTATTTGTTATTTGTTTTTTAAATAAATAAAATTAATAATTATTAATATAAATGGTAAGTGTTGCACATTTTACATCTCCTGGTAAAGAAGAACATGAGAGGAGCCAGGAACTTATAAGTTTATGGAGACAACTAAGACACAGGTCTAACATATTCGATCTTCCAAGTTCCGTGTAAGTTTACTGTGGATAAATCACATTGGATTTTAAGCTGTTGTTGTAAAAGTGATTGGTTTGCTGATGCTTTAGAGTGTCTTTTTGTTTTTCTGGCTCTGGATTATTCTAAAATTGTATTGTCTCCTGAACCGTTACTATTTCCATCCTCATCATTGGCTTCTAAACTATCGTGTGTTTCCACACAATCAATTGTTTGTCCACTCTTATAGGTTTCTTTGTTACGGCTATATGTCGCGTTTTGAATACCGAAGTTAACTCGTTTCGGATTAATTATGGAATCAACCTGTAATAAACCTGACACTGCCTCATCTCGGGCTGTTAAAGCTTTTTGTGTAAAGGGACCACCTCCAGTTCCACAATTTTGTTGCTTATTGAATACAAGCTTTTTTTTAACACTTGTCTTTATGTCAGCCCAGACTGTCATCCATCCCTCGGAGTCGCGTGAGGGAGGACCAGTGCTGTTCAACTTTTCTTTAATTGTTTTCCATTGCTCCTTTATTAAAACTTTGTCTTGGTTCTTGTGGTACCCTTTAGCAAGGTGTGGATTTTGTGTCATAAAATGAACAAGGCTTTTAATTGTTTTAGTTTTTTTTCAGTCTTCAATAAGTAGAAAGAGATTATAATTATAATTTTGTTAAATATTTCATAAACATTATTGATGAAAATGCTCTACATACATTTTCTGTTTAGTTTGATAAAAAATTTAATAATTCGACGTTGTCACCAGCACTACGACTGTTTTTTTTCGAATTTCACAATAAAAAACGGCATACAAAATAACACAATTTGTAATAGAATTCGACGAAGTCGTATTTCAATCTCACAAACGACATATTTAAAAAACGACAAAGATTCGGCGTGACTACGACATACGTAATTAGGCGGATTATTTATAGGAAAAGGGGGCATGAGTGCGTACGCAGTGTGAAAGTTATATCAGTATATTTTTGTTCATTCACCTCTATTCTCATTTCTTCAACCATTTTTCTAAATTGAGTATGTGATCGTGTAATGGTACTTGTGCGCTTTAATAAATGCTTATAAAGCTGTATCATCAGCAAATATTGATATGTACAGCAAGTTTAAAATGAGTCCCAAAATACTACTTTGGGGAACTCCTCCAATTAGCTGAGGTGAGCTTAAAAGATCTTCTTTGTCAGTATAAGCTTCTGATGTGAGAGCCCGTTTCACATTATAATACTGAGTATTAAGATTTGTCTAAAAATTTAAATATTATGAGAAAGTGTCATAGTGTGAAAGTAATATGTAATGAAAATATAAAATAATACGGAAAAAAAATTTGACATTCCATAATATAAAACCATTTTTAGAAATTTTCTAAACGTTAGCAGTTTTCATTTTATTAAAATTGTTTTTCTTAAAGCAAGGAACCAAACTGAGTAAGTCACAGCCGATAATTCGCCTCAATATTTTTTCTTTGTTTTCGCCTGCTCAAAATTGCCTTCTGTCATGTCTAGAATTTATTATATTTTTTTTTTTAATTATACGTATTACTTTTTTTGTTTTTTTTTATTATTAACCTAAAACTTGAACGACCAAACGTACCTTAGGTTCGGCATCTCTGTCGCCCTCATGAAATTGCCCAGCTGCCGCAGTTCTCGTCTCGGCCTGTTTCTTTCTCATATTTTTCATTTTATCTTAAGTGGGATAGTGTGAAAACAACAAATACATATTTTATTTTACGTTAGATTTTTAACAAAAAAAAAAAAAAATAATTCTCATTTGATTTCTTTCTTACAAAATCTAATAAAAATCGTAATACTCAGTATTATAATGTGAAACGAGCTTAATTAATTTTTTAACAGTTTATATAAGTTTTTGGGCAAGTTCAGCTTAAATTTATCGTGCCAAACCCTATCGAATGCTTCAGAAACTTCGATAGAAAGTGCACAGCAGTATTTTCTTTCTTAAAAGGTCTTTTTTAACAATATTGACTAACCTGTGAGTTTGTTTGATCGTACTATGTTTTTTCCTAAAGTCGAATTGATGGTTCGGAACACAATCGAATATTCCAGGAAAAAAAAAATTCAAATAATAGGAAAAAAAAATTTTTTTTAAACATGGTTATTGTATGGTCACGGGGAACACAATATGTTCTCTGTAACAATATATGTTTGCTGTGAACAAATTATAGTTATTTTAAACATTACTCTGATCACGATAAACAAGTTTTTGTTAACAGTTAATCATTCAATGGTTATACGCACCAAAAAAGAAACATGGTTGATTTGAACCATATTAAAATTCAAACCACAACCAAATTATTTTTAATATTTAAAAATAAAATTATATTTATTACCATAATATATTATTATTATACATAGTATGTTAAGTATGACTAAAAATATACAAATAATGTTTGGTTTTAAAAATACATATTTTAATTTTGTTCTTTTTTCAGTTCAGAAACATGTGTGTAAGCTATCGGTTCATCTAAAACCGTGTAACATTAAATACACTTTTGTTGTCAAACAAATACATTTGTTTTTTATTATAAATTTAATTTTTAAATTAAAAATATCAAACATATAAAAAGGTTAGCAGAAAATATCACAATATGTATGTATGTAAGTCTAAATGGAAATATTTGTGTATTTGTTTTTTGTTATTTATAAATATATTCATACGTTGTCACATATAACCATTTAAATGTTTCACATTATATTATAGTATGTTTATTTAATAAACATAATTATGGTAATGTTATTTTTATGTATGACAATAATATGTTTAAAATATTACTATGGTTTAAAATAATATGGTTTGAATATAACCATATAATTAAACCATAACATGTTGCTCTTTGATTATGGTTACCTCAACCATATTTTTTCTTTGTGTGTAAGTATTTTGGTCAATAAATTGCTTATATTAAGCGCTGTGTGAAGTGTGGAAAATCCAGATTAAAACACATCGGTGCAAAACAAAGTTCATCCAATTAAGACACAATTGAGGCACACAAAACTAGAAGTTTTTATTACATTTGTATAAAAATGTTCACTTTATTTATATAAACAAAACACATTTATTCACTAATGATATTGTTAATTTTGATTATTAGACATAATTTATGTTTATTTCCCCCTTATTTTGTTTTTTGATGTTGACTAACGAATTCCTTTGCGAATACGCATAAATCATCATAATATATGCACAATATTCTCAGATTAGATAAATTTTATTTATAAATTGAAGCAATAAATAAATCATTACTATTAGTTAATATCAATGTTGCTATTTCACACACTCACAATATTTTTACAGTAACTGATTGTAGTTTATTTAAAAAATATTCCGTACACTTATTTTGACTGAATAAACAGTTAAAACAGTCATTTCTAAAAAAACTGAATATAAATACTGATTTTCCGTTACAGTTAATATTTTCATTTATTTTAATTTGAAAATTCGGATATATCAAAAATAATAAAACTAAGTATGTATGTTAAAACTTTTTGACAGTTTTAGAAAAAAAAATCAAAATACCAATATTTGTTTGAAAAAATCATATTAGAAAAAAATGTGTAAAATAATTATTTAGTGCACCCGACCGCTGTACAATGTTATCTGGTAAGTAATTCAAGTACCATAGGATAATACGTATATCAAAAATAATAGAAACAAAATTAGACCAATCTTCTAGTCCAATTGTGATTTTAAGTGTATGGTTGCCAACTTTATTGAGGCTTGGCAACCCTTATGGTGGGAAGACTACGTATAATATTGTATTTATCATTCTTGGCAACTGTTTAAACTCTTGTTTTTGCATAATTTCTTCGTTCCATATACTTAAATCCCAGTCTTTATTTGCTATCAACATGTCTAAACAGAAGTTAAACTTAATATAAAAAAGTCTGAAACCCAAAGTATGGTTGGTAGCAGAGACTCTGCATTTCCTGTGGCAGTTTTTTTTCCTTTTCTTAAATGACTTTTGTCTTTGATGACACTTTAAACATATTACCCATATCCCTAGTCTCTTAGAATACCATTAAAGTAAATTTTTTTCTTCTGCCATTATCGTAAACATTTTCCTTTATAATGTCGGTCACAGAATTTGGAACGTTTTGAATCTGTCATTCTTCTGAGTATTTTCCAAAAGATCCATCAAAAACACTCGCTTTAATATCAGTGACAAGTCAAGTGCAACAATTTTCGACTAGATTCCATTCTTACGGAATAGTTGTGTATTAGAGATTATAGTATTAAAAGATATACTTAAAATAACGTCATGTAATTTTTGCTTTTCTGGAGGCAGAAGTTCGGACTCTTCTTTACTAGTTGCAAAACATTGTTAAGATGTTTCTTATGTATGTATAACTGTTTTTCAGTGATAGCTAGGATATTTTGAAACTACATTGTATTTTTAATTATACCTTCTTTATTATTCCCTTTAGGTAAATGCATTTTAAAAACCTCTTAAAAATCCTTACGATTGGGTTCGGTACTTCAAGAGAAAGGTAAGTGGTTTATAATAATTCATCAATTTTTTGATTATTTGTTATATATTTTTTATAATTTCTTTTTTTTAGTTAACCTCTTGATTGTGATTTTCGGTTCTTTAGTTGATGATGAATGGTGGTAAAAATATCTTATCTTATAAATTATATATACATATAAAATTGCTTCAAATTTACTTATGTATCTTATAAAAATTATATCTTTAAGATTAAGACATTTGTATTTTTGAATTTTTATGTAAAATAAAAAAACAAAATCAACGGAAATATCATTTATATTTACTGAACATTCAGTTAATTTTTATGTTGTTAAAATAAAATAAAAAACTGTTGTTTTTACGGATTTTATCAGTTAATTTTTGAGTATTTAAAATTAACAAAACATTTCATTTGATTTAAATGAATAATGATTAGACCGGGTTTTAACTGAGTTTTCATTTATTTTAAATTGCATTTTCAGTTATATTAACTTACATAATATTTTGAGTGCATAAATACCCAGCAAATAATTTAGCTCAACTCATCTTCATTTATCCGGGCTTCGGGATGTTTTTGCACTAGACCAAATGTGGATCTTTCTTTTATAATTGTTATATATTTATTAATTTTATAAATATTTTTCTTTACAAAGTTAATAAAATTTTTTTAAATACTTTCATTATCGTTGTTAAGAGAATGAGAGATAATCTATACTGTCCATAGCTCTGTTTTAATTAGTCCTCTTAAAGAGTTCCTTGAGCTTCGTAAATTTGACCATTAGCAAGCTTTCACAACTTTAAGTCCTCTATATTCTAAAATAAAAAAGAGCCAAAACATTTATTACGACTATAAGATAATGCAGGGCATTGATAAAGATAATTGAATGTTTTTTTCTTCGCCACACCATCTGCAGATATCATCGTCACAAAGTCGACTCTTTTTCAAGAAATATCAGTAATTTGCATACATTCTTAGATCAGACTTACTTATACGTAGCAGCTTATTCTATTCCTAATTACTTTTTTCCTCCAGTAAGGATTTCGTCTGTGTGCACCTGAATGAGTTATTTCACATTGAGTCGGTATTTTTCCTTATCCTGCCACACATAGAATCGAGACCAGGGTATATGTCCTCACAACTAACACTGATGTCGAAGTCAGCTCCAGCTTGTGCCAACTCGTCTGCAGCTTTATTTCTTAAGACGTTGTAATGAGAGGGTATCCAGCACAGTTTCATTATATGTTGTTCGTTGAGAGCTTGTAGATCTCTGCGATGACGGCTGACTACCTTTGATTTAATACATCTATTTTTTTAGTGCTTTTATAGCCGCCTGACTGTCTATGTAAATAGTGATATCGCTTGAAAATATCAGCCTCGTAGAAAGTTACCTAGAAGCTTCAGGCACCGTAAAAATTTCGATTTAAAAAATGTTACATGGGTTTATTCAGTCTAGAACTGTGTCTAATAATTAATTTCTGGCAGTATACTCCACTTCCTGTACCATTATCCTTTTTAGAACCATCTGTATGTATCTCAATAAATATGAAGAGGTTTCCAATCATCTATTTTTGGGATGATTGTACTAATCTTCTCGTGCCAATAAATTTCAGGCGTCAAATAATCGATTTCTGTTTTCTATTTGATATTTTCTTATCGGCGAAGAGTGTCCCTAACTTTGGACATTTAATTGTTTATTCTGTCTCAATCTTAATTTCGTTCTTAAAGAATATTCTTTCATATACATATAAGTTTAATGGGTCGATTCCAAGTATTCTACATAGAGCGTCAGTTGCTGTTGATTTCCTGGCTCTTGTAATGCTCAGTGCTACTATTCTATTTACTTTTTCTATAAATGACACAAGAGTACGTGTCTAGATAATTAGATCGTTAGTGGATTAAGTCCCCACGTGTTTCCTATTAGAGCTTAACAGCATTACATTGCGGCATATGTCTTACTTTCTCACAAAGGTTATATTTAAAATTTTGGTAAAAAATTACACCTAAAAATTTCGATTCTTCTGATTGCAACATAGTTCTTCCGCCAAGTTTTGGGGGCTAAATCTGTATACTCTTTTTCTTTTTTCAGGGTTAATACCAAGGCCGTTTTAAAGCTTATAAGAAACCAGGGGCCTTATCACCGCATTCGATATCGAGTAAACTATCGTATCGAATAATAAATTCGATACAAGTCGAGTAAGTTAATTATGCCATTTGACGTGTATCGAATCGTATTTTATATTAAATTGTAATAGATTAATAATAAGTCAACAAGTGAACAAGAAAACACGGTTTAAAAGCATTTCCTTTCGAATGAAATAACGATACTTTTTATTTGATATCGAGTGCCATGATACCAAAATGAAAAATTGCGGCAGAATTTACTCGATATCGAATGCGGTGATTAGACACCTTTTTTCAATCTACGCATCAGTTGAAAAAGTCGACGTATAACGTACGATGGATTCTATAAGTATATGCTTCAGCATTATCTCCCCACCACATGTCAAATTGTATGAGAAAAACTTATGCCATAGTTTGTTTATAATTAAAAAAAGTTTTACGAGTAAACAATTTAGGTGACTTCTGAATGCGCAAAGTAAAAAGTTGTAGTGATTTGTAATTTAAAAAAACAAATAATATTATTTGTATACTAGCTAAACGTGGCCATTGCTTAAGGGCTTTGAAAGTAACAAAATTCAATTTCAAATAGTTATTTGTAGTTATAAAGATTTTATTATTTGTGAAGCCATTTGAAAAAAAAGAAAATAACTTTTTGCAAAATTTTAAATGTAAATGCATTTCAGGGGTTTTTTTGTTAACTTCAGTGTCAAACACATATTTGCCTTTTGGCAAGAATATGAAAACATACTTTCTTTTTTAATTTTTAACATTTCGCAAATATATTTTAAATAAATTTATCTGTAAAGCAACAAGAAGGGAAAATAAAATTATAGTAAAAATAACTTTATTTTTGGTATTAATTTAAACTAAAAAGTTAAACCTTCAGTTCACTTTGTGTTCTATCACTAGCAGTAAAGCAACATAAAAGTTATGAATTCGGGCTTCGGCATTTCGTGGTTACGTCAGCAGCAATTCTCATGTATAGAAATGCATTTGTAGTAAATGTTATATTTTTTTCTTTTCTTTTCTAGGCTCAGGGCTCTCAAAATTAATAAATTTTCAATAGCTAAACAAAAACTTGCGAATTAAAATTACATTTTCTAGAACTATTTTTGAAAATTATTTAACAAAACACAGCAGTTTGAAACCTTTTTATTATACCCTTCACGACAGCTGGAAAGGGTATATATAAGTTTATCATTCCGTGTGTAATTTCTACAATATTCATTTCCGACCCCATAAAGTATATATATTCTGGATCCTTATATATAGAGAAGTTGATTAAGCGATGTCCGTCTGTCCGTATTTGTTTTGTAATGTCATTTGCCAAGGCACCAGAAGAGATACAAAAAATTTAAGCACACCAATCTGTCAGGCATAGTTTCGAAAATTTTGGTGTTGCAATACAGCGACATCGGATCATTCCTTTAGAGGCTGCGGGCCAAAAACCACGCCCACCTATATTTTTTTTACGTTTTTTTTTAATTTTTTTTCGGCTTTAATGATTCTGTTTTGCCTTTTTTTGTCAAATAAATAATAGACTGCGTCAGGTAGATCGCAAGGAGTGCATACAGATCTCGGGGGATCAATACCCCCTGCGAGGGGCGATTTTTGTTTGTATTTAGATTGGTAGGGTTTTTTGGCTTTGATTTTTATTAGAGACCTTAATAGAAAGCAATACACATAGAGGTAGCCAATGGACCCACAGGGTACCCACTTATAAATAGGAGCAGTTAAAAGGACCCCCCATGTGTCAATATGAGGAAATTTTTTTTTTGTAAAGATATCTTCTTACTTTAGTCTGACCATTCTAACTCAATATAGATTTCAGAAAGGTCCTAAATTTAACAAAAAAATTTCAATAAAATTAAAAAAAAAAAATTTTTTTTAAAAATTTTAAAATTTTTTTTTAAAAATATATTTTATTCAATAAAAGAAAATGTCACAAAATTGTAAATTACAAATTCATATACAAACAAAAAGTTTTGGAGGAAACATTTATAATTTTTTGAAAAAGTTATTTAATTTTATAAAAGCAAAATAAGTATTTCTACAACAATGTCAGAGTTTACGATGTAGCTGTCGGCTTCAATATCATTAAGTAGCTGACAACACGGCGACAATTGTAGCAAACGGAAATTGTTTTCATTTGCCTTCTATTTCTTTAACTTATGAATAATGATTTTTTCTCATACGACTTAATTTAAGTAAAGAGTCTGTATAAATAAAATCACCGTGGTGAAGGGTATAGAAGATTCGGCACGGCCGAATATAGCACTTTTACTTGTTTTAAAAAGAGTTAGTTTTCGATGATTGAAGATATCTTCAACATATGCGTGTTGGTTTCAAAACGGAAGAGGAATGCAAGAGCATTGTAGGAATTGTAAGCAATCGCAAATTTGGCCAATATTTCTTGCAATTTGCAACTTCCAATATTTTTCAATCAAAAGTTATTCATGCATTTTTTTCATTGCATTCTATTTGAAAATCTATATAAATAAAATCAAATGTCGTTCGTTGGTAATCAAATCACTTAACAACAGCTGCACCGATTTGGCTATTTTTTAATCTTCATCATAATCTAATATAGCTTTTTACTAAAAGAAAAATTGACCACGCCCACTTATTAAGTACCTAGATCAATCGGTCTATCGAGGCACTCAATAGACCGATTGGTCTAGGTAGCGCGCTAGTCTATCAGTCTAGCAAGATGCACGCTGAATTACGATAGCGGTAGAGTGGTACCTCCTATAAAAATAAAATATTATTATTGTGGTACTACGCATAGTCTAGCAAAAAGCAGATTAGATGGAAACAGTTTTCGTCATACTTCGCATATAAACTGAAACAGTTTTGTCGTATGAATAGCGTGCGTTTTCGAGTTAAAAGTTTACCACACTTTCCTTCCAAGTGTATGTTGTATTTTTGTGGGTGGGTGTACTGAAGCGCACCGGAGATAATTAGTCAGTAATAATAACAATAGAAACTTAATTATGCGAGATGGAAACTTTAATAGCTATAGCCGCACCTATAGATGAATTGGAATATATATATATGATTAAAATATATACATATGGTTAAAATGAATATTTTTTATGTTTTCCATTTTTTTCTTTTGCGTTGTTATTCAAATGAACTATTTTTTTTTAATTTTCTAACAAGTTTTTGTTTTCAAAATTAATTAATTACTTTTAATTACAAAAATTTGAAAAAAAATGTCAATAATAATAAACAATAAAACAAAATATCTAAAAAAAAAATTTAAATTTTTTTTCTTGGTTGATTAAAAGTCCGCTGTAACATACACATTTTTTCCGTTGTTATTTAAATGAACTGAAGTGTATAGTATATATCTAGTAATATTGTTAAAAGCAATTCTTATTACATCCATATTTCTTGGAATACAGAAACAGCACAGAAAAGTACAAGATTTTAAATTTATGTTTTTTATACTTGTTATTAAGAAAATTAAGCATATACTTTTCAGAATGAAAAATGTAAGGACACCATTTTTAGGATTCCGTACCCAAATGGTAAAAACGTAACTCTAGTGTTTTAGCTGCAATGTCTGTCCGTCTGTCATTGCCTTTTATCTCTGGAACCGAAATAGGTAGACTCTTGAAATGTTCACAGAAGATGTGTAACTGTTGCCACTATAGCAACAAGTACTAAATTGTGTAGGATCTGCCGATAAAGAAGTGTTATTGACGTATATGTGTTTATATCTTGAACTTTGGAGGCATACACCTAAAATTTACAAACAGTAATTAAAACTTACTTCGCTATATAAAAACCTAAAAATGAAAGGGTGTTCCGATAGTGACGTGATTTGCATGTATACGGCTTAAGTTTTGAACGAAAATAGGTAGAATCTTGAAATTTTTACAGGGGGTGTATTACTATGGTGACTATAGCAAAAATTTTAGACAGACATTTGATATTTACGAAGAACGTATATTACTATGTCCTTTATAGTAAAAAGTGGGAAATTAAAGGGTGTACCTAAAGTTAATGATATTTGATCTATTTGACCTTATCTTTTGAACGCTTATAGATAAACATTTGAAATTTTAACAAAGCGAATATCATGTCCACAATAAAAAGTACAAAAAACTTAAAGGGTGTCCTCATAGCTGACGTAATTATATTATATTATATCTGTCCGCTATAAAAATTATAAAATTGAAAATGAAAGGGTGTCCCTATAGTTAATGAAATTTGATGTACGCTTTATCTTTTGAGCCGTTTTAGATAGACAACTGAAATTTACACATAATGTGTATTACTATGATCGCTATTACAGCTATAAAAATTTAATATTAAATGGTGTCCCCATAAAAGACGGATGTTGGTGAAAATAGCTTAACTTTTGAACAGTAATAAGGAGATGCTTGAATTGCACATAGTCTTTACATCCTTTCCTTCTAATTTTGACGTATTTTGTTTATCTTTTATTTAGTTTATAAATATATATAGTTCTTACATATTACTTCTTACATTTTTAGTTTACAACTTGTACCCGACTATCTGTTTTGAAGTCGGTTGTTTTTGCAAGAATTATTAAATTTTATAAAAAAGATTTAAATCGTATTATATAATTGTATTCCTACTAGAAGTTTTTTTTTAAATATGTTTATGTGAAAATAAACAGTGTCTTATTTTTAATCTTGTAAGTTTAATAAAATCAAGTTTTAGATATAAATAGTAGGAATTTTTAGTATTTTTTTGAACTTTGTATAATTTAACGTCGGTGTTGCTCTTCCACAAATCTTCACAAATGCCATGTATATGATTTGCTATTACCTTGTATTTGAACAGTAATAGGCTGACACTTAAAATAGACTATATTTTACAATATATTTTATAACAATAAGTAACGAAAATAAAATTAATAAAAATAAAAGAGTGTTCCCTAGATGTCGCGAATTTGAGGAAGTTGACCGTCTCTTCTGTAAGTTATAGACAAACACATGATATTTACACAGGGTATTTTATACTGTACTCTAGTATAAAAAAATTAAATGGTTCCCCGTAAGACGTAAAAGTTAAAAACTTTAATTTTTAAAGTTATCCTGAACATAGTATGGAACCCTACGTGTGTGAGTCTGACTCGCATTTGATTGATTTATTTATTCTTGTTATTATAAAGGGTGTTTTTTATAGAGGTATAGAACTTTAAGTTGGCATTACTTTTCAAGATGGCGAATGATTTAACAGCTGTCAAGTGATTTATTCTCAGTTTGGTTTAGAAATTCATTATGAGTAGACTCACGCCTGAACAACGCTTGCAAATAGTGCAATTTTATTTCGAAAATAATGGTTCTGTGAGGAAAACGTATCGCGCACTACGTCCATTAGCGATGAAGCGCACTTCTGGTTGAATGGCTACGTCAACAAACAAAACTGCCGCATATGGAGTGAAAATAATCCTCAAGTGTATGTCGAAACACCGTTACATCCAGAAAAACTGACTGTTTGGTGCGCTTTATGGGCTGGTGGAATAATTGGTCCGTACTTTTTCAAAAACGATAGTGGCCAGAACGTTACAGTCAATGGTGATCGATATAGAGCCATGATTACTAACTTTTTCATTCCTGAATTGAATAACCATGATGTCCAGGAGATGTGGTTTCAACAAGACGGCGCAACATGTCACACAGCTCGTGCCATAATAGATTTATTGAAAGACACGTTTGGTGAGATCGCCTAATTTCACGTTTTGGACCTGTGAATTGGCCTCCAAGATCTTGTGATTTAACACCGCTAGACTACTTTCTGTGGCGCTATGTAAAGTCAACATAGAATTTTTGTGTAAAGTTCCACATTTTATATTTTACTGTTCTAAAGAGGGAGAGAGAGAGAGAGTGGGCTCTAATAGATGTGCAGACAGACATTGCAGCAAAGACAATACGTAAGTTGTTTACCATCTGGAAGAGGAATCCAAAAACTAGAGCTTATTTAATAAACCAAAGTGCAAATATGAATTCAGCCGTAAAACAACCTAAGAAACAACTATAAGTTGTTTCATTCAAAAAGTTGATGTGAATTTGTAATGTAGTGAATATGTTCTGTTTTACTCAAAAACCATTGCAATTTTTAATCAAAATTTAAAAAAGTTTGAAACAATTTCCTAGTATTATGTTTTAAATAAATTTTAAAATTATGTCTCTACATAGTTTTATCCATGTGCTATGAGTTAACGTAATCCTAGCCCAAATTGCTATGACATATTTCAATTTTCTTCAATATATTTAAATCCCTTTAACATCTAATGTAGATACTAAACCCAGAAAACATGTTTTTATTCTAAAATAACGAAATTCATAAAACAACGTTCTCCTAAAATTTCAACTAAATATGCAAACTTGGTTGGACATTTTTTGCTTTTATACTTTAAGGGATATTCAGCACATTTAGTTTCAACGTTCGTTTCCATTTATTTTCCTGAATAATCTGTATTGTGGACAAACGTTACTGGCAGTAGTTTTACAATACGCTGTTTATTACAAAATGCATATGAATAGGGTGTTGTACAAAAAAGGGTTATTTAATCGGATGTAATGAAAAATATTATCACACAACATTCACACTGCGTAACGAAAAAATAACCAAACTATACACCTACACTCGGAGGTCAAATACCTTGGCTCACATCTTGATCGGCGCCTAACTTGGTAAACTCATATAGAAGCAAAACTATCAGAAATGAAAATGGATTTCATTAAAAAATTAAATTTGTCTATAGACTTAATTCGGTTCCACTTATATCACAAATACTTACTCAGATATTTAAAAAGTTTTACGAACAATTGGTTTTGGAATTTGGAAACTGCTTTTGATACCTGTTCGTATTTAAAAAACAATAAAAGAAGCTTTCAGATATTTCCATACACATTTGTGTAATGCATTTTCGAAACCATCATTGGTTTTTAAAACCGTTTACCGAATTCTCCCAAAAAAAGTACTTGTTGTTTCCTTTTTCCACAGAATACAAACAAATCGTTACAATCTGATCAGCACCAGTAGTTGCGTGTTTTTGTTTTCGTTGTTTAGAGAAGTGTAGAAAAATTACGCTAAATTAAAAAAAAACCTTTGAATTATTGTTGTTACAGGGAAAGAGGATACAATTGCTCTGTGCAGCACTCTGTACAATTTGAGGCGATAAAATGTTTGTTATATTGTTGTTTGCTTTGTTGTTTTATCGTCAAGTGTATTCCCATACTATATATTAGTGTGAATGTCCCGCTAGTTCACCTGGTTTTGGCAGTTCTTTGCAAAGGATCTTATAACGAAATCAAATTCAACTATAAAAAAACTAATTGACAATTTACTCATACTTTATGTTGGTTGATTTAATTTTTGATTTACTTTCTTTTGAGAAAAACAAACGATTTTGAAAACGTTAAAATACATTTAATTGCTTTTTTATAATTTTTGCAAAATCTTCTTACTACTCGATTTCTTAATTTTCTGTTCGTTTTTTTACCGATCACAACACTAGATATCAGAACGTCCTAAAAATAGGCTTTTGATGCAGACTCCACTCTTTTCTCGCCGAGAGTATTAAGTGGTTATAATATGATATTAAAATAGATTAGTTTTTCAATAAAAATTACACATGTTTGAACCCGATTTTCTCCTTAATCGATAGGTATTTATTGATATTTTAAATTATAAGTGCTAAGAGTAATTTATTGCTTTCTTTTCAAGAAAGACTGGTAGTCTTACAAGTCGATTTTAATCTCCTCGCTTTTTTCGGTTCAAATTTATCCAGTAAAATCCATCGCTGTGACTGCTGTTTCAATTCTGGTGTAGAAGGGCAATAACAAGCATGCCAAAATTCTTAAGCCTTTACAGACTTAGTTATACGATTGCGCTAGCTCTTAGGTGTGAGCGAAAAATATTTTTTTCATGCAAAATTAGCATCAACCATACTAGTGATATTTATTTTAATTTAGGGGGAACATCGAAGCAGACCACTTCTTTAGCGGAAGGTGCCTTTTTGACCCCTTCCGTCCTCTATGATTACAGGCAATTGCAACCTTACCCTCATGACTTTAGTGATTTCATACTGCCGACTAGTAACTATCGGTCTTTTTTCGCATCACGCAGTCTCTAGTAATTGCTAGCATAAAACTTTGTTCGCTTTTT
This sequence comes from Phasia obesa, assembly GCA_949628195.1. NCBI lineage: Eukaryota > Metazoa > Arthropoda > Insecta > Diptera > Tachinidae > Phasia > Phasia obesa. The sequence goes on along the minus strand of OX451216.1, from coordinate 69,853,635 downwards.
TACAATTACTATGTAAGGGTGTTCCGACATAGAGATGATTTGTACGTAAATAACTTTATTTTTTGAATATTAATTGGTAGACTCTTGAATTGTTTACAGTAGATGTTGTACTTTGGCCGCTATAACAATTACTAATAACTAAAGGGTGTTCCATCAGTGACATTTTTTTCATGTGTATTACCTTATTTTTGGAACCCCAACAGGAAGGCGCCTGATATTTTTATAGAAAGTGTATTACCATGGAATAAGACTTTAATTTTAAAATTGAAGAATGCCCCATAAAATTAACAAATTGAATTTTTAAAGTTGTACTAAACATAGTACGGAACCCTACGTGTGTTAGTCTAACTCACACTTGACTGATTTATTTATTTATTATTCTGCGCATCGGTTAGAGTCGAAATTTTCTCCGTTTGGCAACTTCCTTATTCCGTTTTCCGATTCGTTTAAATTTTTACGATTGTATTTATTTTGTATTTGATCGGAGCTATGTTTTTCTTTCTCAAATTGATAATTTGTTAATGAAATGTTTTCTTTCGATTTTTGTTTATTTAGATTAAAATAGAAAAAGTTGTAAATATGATATACAAAAAATATATTTTTTAATTATAAATTGCATTTGTACAAAGATTTCAAAGATTTATATAATTTCTTGGTCGAAAACAACAACATATGAGGAATATAAAAAGCTGGCGACTTGAATGGCAACAAAGGATGATATTGCGCAAGGATCTATAAATTAAAATGGAGAAACTATTTTTGTGCAACCATGATGTGTAAAAATTACAAATATCACCTCCGGCACTACAGAACTCTTCACACTGAAATACATGAAATGCATTCGATATCGAGTAAACTATCGTATCGAATAACAAATTCGATATGGGTCGAGAAAGCTATTCTACATGTATCGAATCGTTATTTAAATCAAATCGTAAGAGATCCAATAATAAGTCAACGAGTGAACAAGAAACCACGGTTTAATAACATTTCCTTCCGAATGAAATTACGATACTTTTTATTCGATATCGAGTGCCATGATACCAAAATGAAAAAGTACGAGATAAGTACGAGATATTGTACCAAAAGGTACAAAAAAAAATGTTTTTTATTTTCTTATTCAAAAACAATATACATATGTAGTAATAAATTATTTTTTTTTTTTTGCATAAAATGTTAATATAATTTTTTCAAAGAATCCTTGGCTACATTATTGCCAAACAAAGTTAAGCGCTATCACCTGGTATGAATGAGATATTAGACAAAAACTGGTGACACCTTTTTTGAAGGGCCCACTGATTTCCCAAATCCTTCGGGACCCATTAATAAAAATTGGTCACCAAATTCTCCAAACTGAGTGTAGGGTTTTGCTACCCTTTGTTATCAAAAAAGAACATACACTGTCAAGTCCGCGTATTTCTTTTACTGTTGCACTGTACTATTAATGTTTCCACAATATTTATTGTTTATGTATTTATTTGCCACGGGTTTTCGCAATAGAAATAAAAATAAAAATAAATTTAATTTTTCTTAAAATGACAAACAATTGTTTATTTATTTTCAGGTTCTTTCATAGCTGACTGCGGGAACGTAATCGAACGGCAGAATAGGGGTGAATTTTTATTTATGTTTCCAATTTGCTGTTGTGTTTTTAATTTAGCTGAACTAGCAAAAAGTATACAACGTTCAGTTCTAAAATAATTTAATTAAGTCCAGCTATAGTTAGACAAAAAAAATTCTTATAGTTGCTTCTATCTTTTCGGATTCATTTCTCGGTTGTTTGGTAATAAAAAAACAATAGCCTCTAACTTCCTAAAGGGTTTGTAGGCATTTCAAGCTTTTCTATCTTCTTAGATTGAAATTATTAACTCTTTTTGATCGAGAAGGTATTGTAGGATTTATTATGGCAATTTTGTGATTTATGGTAAACAATAAATGCCCCCATTTCTTAGAATAATAAATTTAAGCTGCTATTTCAAAAGTGCTAAGATTCTTTACTTGTCCATTAGCCACTTTATTTGTTTTCACTTTTCTACTCAGAAATTATTCGGATTCTTAGCGAACTTCAGGGCATTTCTGCAAGTGTATGTGTTGCAGTTTATACAGGTTTAAACTCAAGTTACTATTGTGGTTTTATGCGTAAACCATGTTCGACAAGAACAAATAGCCAGTGCATACTTTGTTTTGTGGTTGTGTCCAACAACCAGAAATACTCGTATACAAAAACAACAACAATTTTTCACTTTTTTTTTTATTTTGCATTTTCTGAAAATGCAATATACTTTAGCTAGTTCTAGTATGGCAAACTTACTTATTGATACATTTCTAAATGACTGTGAATTGGGTGAAAAGAATTTAAAAATCTTTTCACATGTGCAACAAGATTAAAACTAAATATAAATTTAAAGTATCCATATTTCTAAATGAGATAATAATAAAAGCTCAGTAAAACAATTTATTTTAATAATTGTAAAAGAAATAAAAAAGAATAATTATTTTCACAGAAATAATAAAATTTAATCTCTACAAGACAAATTAACTATGAAAGTAATTATAAATTCAATATTTTGTCTTTGCATATCTTGCATGTCCTTAACTTTGTGATTTAGCATTTTTGATATCTGTGCAATTATCCAGACATGTCACAAATTCCGATTTTATCCCGACGGGAATGGTTTTAGCTTCTGTAGATTCCATTTGGTTTCATGAAACTGAAAAATACAAAACCACTTTTTACTTTATACAAACTAATCTAACAATTCAGCATAATTTTCCATGAAGCAATTAATAACATTTTAGCGTTTTTTCGTGTAAAATATCATACAAATTTTATATTACTTTAACGAATGCTTCTGTTAATAGTTATTCAAATATGTACATATGTATGTTGCAAAGCACATTTATAAGAAAGCCTTAATTCATTCAATATTTTGCAAATCAAAATTCACAATTTTACTATGCAAAAACTTTATGATGTGGCAAATCAGTTCAACTTTGTCCGAACAAAAATGAAAATTAAACCAATTCAAGCTGAAAAAATGTCCGGACAAAATAAATTCTCTCACTCTCTGAGAGAAAAATAAAACATCATATACAAAAAATTTTCCGAAGCAGATGGGTGAATTCAGCTTTACGGTTATCAACTTGCATATATAGAACATGATTTTATTGAACTTTTTTTTTTGGTAACAAAAAGAAAACTAAAAATTCGTTTAACTTTTGTAAAATTTTAAATTATTGGTGATATTTTTATTGGTGATGTTAATCATAGGTGAAATTACGAACTTTAAACTTGGGGGTTACTTCTATTATATTTGTTAACTTTCGGTTTTTAGTAGAAATTGGATTTGTTCGTTAAAATTGTAATTTTTAAGAAATAAAATTTTTTTACGATATTTCGAAACATCCACTTTTGTTTTTGAGGAGCCTGGTGAGATTCGTCAACAAATCTAGTAGGTGCACTTTTGGTATTCTCCGCACTTTTTATTCCGATCGAGCTAATTAAGAGTTGGCCTTGTAGTCAAGCAGGTCATGTCATTAGTACATCTGAAGGAACCAGATCTTGACAGACCAAGAGAAGAATGCCACAATAGAACTGATGACCACATCATAAAACATTACTTCAAAGCATCGCATCGAGTTAGGGAAACTCCGATACCAATAAACCTGATGAAAAATACAAACCTTTAGGAACGTTGTTTCGGATTTTTCATTGGTATAAATATCAATATTCCTTTTTAAAATTAGTTGTAGCTTTGCAAGATTATAGCTATTTGATAAAAAAAAAACTTTATGGTTTTTATGTTCATCCTAGTAAACTTTCCTATTTCAGATCTATTCGAAATAAAATAAAATTTTTGGAGAATAAGGTCTCTCAGAAACAAAAAATACATGGTTTTAGAAATGTTACCAATGTCCATATGACAATCGTCTGCTGCTTATATGATAGACCCACCTCACCTTATTGAAAAGTGCCTTAGTAAGTTTTGTCCTAATGGCTTCAGTTTTAAAAATTGACTTACTGCAAAATCTATTTATTCATATTGGAGCAGTGTACAAGAAAGAAGTGAAGGATTATTTTTATTTGTAGGACTCATGTCGGAGTATATCATTGAGTAATGATATACATGAGTGGTGATAATTCGAACATGACATCGGTTAAATACTGGCCCTGGATTTCACGGTTGTCGTATAGATCCCGATAAATTAGCGAAATAGCTTGGGTTAGGTTAACTTTGAGGTCAATTTCAGATTATTGATATAGACCCGCGACTTTAGAATGCCAGTTAAAAATGTATGATGTAAATGCCCACTTCACGCCTAGAGCTAAGCTCTCGCAAATTAATGCTAAAACCAAATGTCGGCCGTGTCCATATTATTCACCCTGTTATTAAGCAGACAAAAAGTCTTTCTTTGTAGGAATTGTGACCAGTGCATCTGGATATTATTTTAGATTTTTTTCTTATTTTTTAAAACGAAAAAACAGAAATTAATTATATTATGGATGCTCCATTGGACCATTAAAAGACAAACCTAAATCTGCAATCAAACTTTGTCTACCTGTCAAAAATTCTCATATAAATAAAAAATTTCTGAAGTGATCCCAAATACCGTGTTTTTAATGTTTTGCAGTTGGAAAATCTAATTTTGAAAGAGCGTTAGTGATGTTGGCTGCAAACAAACTTTCATTGTTTTTTTTTTCTATTTTTTATTAACATTAAACGTTGCGTTCTTATTTGTGTATGTATGTATGTATGTATGTATGTATGTATGTATGTATGTATGTATGTATGTATGTATGTATGTATGTATGTATGTATGTATGTATGTATGTATGTATGTATGTATGTATGTATGTATGTATGTATGTATGTATGTATGTATGTATGTATGTATGTATGTATGTATGTCATTGCAGCTGCAGGCTAAACTCTAGACAACGTGAAGCTTGCCCCGAGGATTAAGGATTGATTGTAATACATATATGTAAATGTATTAAATTTTAATCTTTTGATTTTTGGTTGATGTCTCATTCTAATTTCTACTTTATATAACAAGGCACATATCTTAGTTCCTCATTAGCAAGCAGATGGAAAAACCAACATTCCTTAACTTAAACTTTCACATGAATTTAAAACAAATTCATAAGCTCTTTAAAATCAATGCTGTACAGATACTTTTTTGGGATGATAGCGAAAAAAGTGAAGGTTTTTGCTCGCCTAAGGAGTCTTAAATTTTTAACTGATTTGTAACTTTTTTACAATACAAATCCACTTCATATTTCAATTAATGAAAGTTTTAAACTTTTAACCAATTTTCATCAAGTATTCCTTTTTCTAATTTAAATTAATTTCTATAACAAACTGAAAATTAGTTCAAAACTACTTCTGCCAAATTATTTTGGCAGCAACAACAGGAACTACACTCTGGAATATAAAACAAAAGCTCCCTGACCACAGCAACCAAAACAAAAGTAAAACTTTGTAATAGAAAGTTTAATACTTTGAAACAGCAAACAGACTCGTAAGAGCTACAAGAATTTTGCAGAAAAATAAAGGAAAAAATTTGTAGAAAAAACTCATTGAACAAAAGTCATGAAGTTAATTTCATCCTAAAATTATTTTTTTTATGTTAGAATTGGTTTTTATGAAGGCATTTTTTCAGTTTTTAGACGTTTATAAATATTTTCGTAGAAAAACTCAACAGCTCATAAAAGTTTTAAACTATGAAGTGTTTTCTCATAAGAGTGTGTTAAAAGGCATAGTAACACAACAAAGCCAACATATTACTCTACATATGGTAAATGGAGCAGTATCGGTGTACCTAGATGTTTTGAATAGTTGACAAAAAAAAGATAGAAAATTGCAGGAATTAAACTTAGCGAATGCGAAGGTCCTCGAAGCTACGAAATCTTTGCAAGATAAAGAACTGCAGAACAATGATAAAGTAGGAAGTATAACAAAAATCCATATCGAGAAGGTAATAAGGAATAAGAAAAGAGCATGCTAAACTTAAACAAGTCCAAATTTGTTAAAATGCTGGGAGTCCTCACAGGACATTCAAACTTAAAAGCAAAACTGAAAAATATAGGATTTGCAATTAATAGCCAATGCGTATGCCTTATACGGAGAAGATATCGAAATCTTGAAACACTTACTATGACATTGCTCACCGTTCGCATGAGGAAGATCCCTCTATTTCGCAAAAGGCTACCCACAGGAACAAACTAATCAAAGAAGTACTGACAGGAAATTTCTGATGAACTTAGTTCGAAATAGCTAGTTTCTTTAAACCCCATTAGTATCCTTTAATTTTTTATTTAAAATTTCTTACAGTAAAATATTTATTATACAAAAGTTAACTTTGATTAACCCAGTGCAAAAGTAAAAAAATAAATAGATAGATTCGATTCTACTGCCAAAGGATAGTAAAATCATATAATTTATGTGGCGAAAGAGTCTGAAAATCAGTGGGCCCTTAAAAAGGGTGTCATCATACCACTTAACTTTGTTTGGCAATAATGTAACTGAGGATTCATTAACATTTTATGAAAAAAAATTAATCAATTCCTGCATTTTTATAAGAAAATTAAAAAAATATTTTTTTTCTGCATAACTTACAGGGACTCCTAAGTTTTTCATTCATCACATAGTAGTTTATTATATACACTAGCTGTGCCCACCACTTCGACAGCGTCCTTGCAATATTTTGTTCGATTTTGCTTTGAAAGCAGTCCACACCAAAGAACAGTACGTTTTTAGTGCCGCCTTAAATTATGCTGCATATCAGTTTATGTATTTATTTTATAAAAAATAAAGTATGCATATCCGGTTAGTTTAGTTATAGTTTATGTTTATGCCGGAAAAAAGTATAATATATTGGTATCAGGATACTTAGGTACCACCTCAAGAAACTTTTTCCATCCAGTAGCTTTTACGTGATTCGCACGCAAAGAAAAGCAGACGACAGACGACAGACGAAAGTGAGTAACTATTTTATTATATGTATAGATGTTACCAGTTTCACAGAGGGCAAGTTTCCTGGATCTTGTGGGAGAAAAAAGAGTAGTAAAATAAGTTCTTTTTACTCAACAAAGCTCCGGCTGACTACACGAAAGCTTATCCTGTGTGCAATTTGTTCAAAAGAAAATATCAATTTTGAGCACTTTGAAGTAATCCCTCTCTCTGAAATGCGCTTTTCGGTATGGCCATCAGCTCGTTCTTCGATTCTGAATTTACCTCAATTGTGGCAAAGCACTTTGCTTTCATTGGTTTCTTCAGTTTTGGGAATAGAAAAAAGTCGCAGGAATCCCAACTTAGCAATTTTGGAACAAGCTTCGCTGCCACAAGTTTCATGCCCAAAACATTCGAGGAAATTACATGCCATGAGTCGATTGATATGCCAACATCCCCTGCAACTTCACTAATAGTGATTCGTCGATTTTCCAAAACAATTTTTTTCACTGTTTCAATGTTTTTTTTTTTTCAATTGTTGACGTGGTTGCAACTCCACGACGCTTATCGTAATCAACATCATCTCGGCATTCTGTAAAGCGCTTGTACCACTTATAAACACTTTTTTGAGATAAAGTGGAGTCGCCGAAGGCCACAGTAAAAATTTCAAGTGCCTTGGAGCACTTTTTTACGCAAAATTGAATACATATTCTTTGAAAGTCAAAAATCGAAGAACACAAACAAACGTGACTAACCTTTTTAGTTGTCAACAACAAACTACTAATCCAAATTGGCTGACAATGCTAACATATGACTAACACATGTGTACTAACATAGCAAAAAAAATGCCGTTACATAGCCCACGAATATTAAAAATTCACCTTTTCTTTTGAACAGACTCCATATATTGGTTTTCATTTTTGTTTTCATTCTGTGTGACCAAATGAAAGAAATAAAGAAATATATTTCGTGAACTTGACATTAAAATGTGTTGCTGTGACCAACAAATTATTGCATCTAAAATTTGTTAAAAAAAAAGTTATCAAAATTTAAATTGGGTTTTTTATTTAAGATATAGTTTAAATTTGTTCTAATTTAAGTTTTTTTTAATTTATTTTTATTTATCTATATATCGAACTTTTAAAACTTCTTTGTACGTACTCTCGTCTACAAAAAAAAAAATGTTGTAGCTTTCAATTTTAAAACAATTTAATATTTATCTGTATTTCTCATGGTCTCGTTTTATACTTTTTATTGTCTTAAATTCAGCACAGCACAATATAGTAGTAAGCCGGTAGAAATATCCATTAAGATAAATGATAAATTGTAACTAGAGGCATTTGGCTAAATGCTTAGAAAATTTTAGATGGATAAATAGTGTTTTAAATATATAATGATCCAAAAAATTTATTTTCAAAATATTTTGTTTTAGCCCCACTTTGCAGTGTTAAGTTAAAAAACGAACTCTGTTTAAGTACTTGAATCAATAAAAACTAAGTCTTTTTTTAGAATTTTGATTTTATTAAATGAAAAAATACGCAGGATAGGGTAAGTTATAGAATAGCACTGTGCTCCACTGTTGTACTGGTACATTTGGTTCTTAGCTCAGTTTCCTTCTTTTATTTACCTTTTGTCATAATCCTTTGACTTCAAATAACCTTATAAAAAGAAATAGTGCTACATCTAGAGGAACGATTCCAAACACCGTAGCAAAAAAACACATGACCAAGAAATGTGCCATGGCATCAGTGAAACGCTTCACGCGCTTTATGTATATGGCAATATATATATAATAAAATTAGCAATTACAGTCCTTTCGGGACCAATGCTTCCGCAACTTTTGCTCTTCACTAAAATATTTATAAAGCTTTTTGTCTGAAGTTTCTAACTTTCATTATTCGTAAGTCTGCTCGACATCATCTTTCCATCCTTTTCTCGATCCTCTTTATTTTCTATTGCCTTCTGGTTGCTGTTCAAAAATGTTCTTCACTGTGATATTACTTTCCATACGCAAAACATGCCCCAGCCATCGTATTCGTTGTGCTTTTATAATACCTATGATATTTTGACTTTCATTCAGGGCCTCCAATTGATTGTATTGGGATCTGCTTTTTCAATTTCTAAAGGGCCAAATATTCTACGTAGTATTCTACTTTCAAGACAGAGTAATTAATATTTTAAAACTGGTCTTATGAGTGTTCTGTAGAGATGAAGTTTTAGTTTATAGATAACAAAGAGGATCTAAAGAGTTTTATATGGATAAACCAGGTTCTGTTTGCAGATTGTATTCGATCCTGTATAGCTAAAGTCATATAACCGCGCGCACTTAAATTTACTTCAAGGTATTAAAATTCATTAACGGATAAATATCTCTCATCATCAGTGCCGAGGTCTGATGCTTCTTGACGTATGTTTGATCTATGCATATACTTATTTTTTCCTGTGTTTATCATTATACCTGTGTTAAGTAATGCGACCTTTAATTTCTGAAATATGTCCTTCAGGGTGTTTATACTTCTGCCCATTATTAATATATCATCAGCATAAGCGCAAACTTGAGTTGACTTGTTATATAATGTACTCTTTTATCAATGTAAAGCTATATTGAAAACCATTGAGGATAGAGAATCACCTTGTTTCACCCCGTAGATGACATCGAAACAGTTAGAAAATTCGTCTTGTATTAAAGCTTTGCCATTTGTGTTTCTCAGTGTCATATATGACAATGTTCCTATATCAATATTAATCAATTAAGAAAGGATTCTGTTATTATGGCGCAATATCGAGCACCACTACTATTAATTGCCCAAAGCCCACACCGAAGCCCGAGGGAATTACGAATTTGCATGATTTTATAAAAATAGTTTAACAACGAAAACTCGGATTTCTATAGTTTTATTCTCACGCTAAACTGTCAGATGTGGAACAAGATTAACGCATGTTTGTCAGAAAATCCCAATTATTGGCCTCCGCACTATGATACATATTTTGAAAAAAAAAAAAAATTAATTAAATTACAAATTAGGTGATAATATTAAAGAACAATTGGGAAAATTAAATTTTTAGACACCAGCGGGAGCGAAATGCACATTTTCTAGACAACCACGTCCGTCATCAGCACTATTGTATCTAATCTACTTACGGTAGTGTTTAGTTGTAAGCATCATCTATATAACCAACCAAACCCAGATAAAGGAATACGAGAAAAACTTGTATTCAATTACCCATCGTCAGTTGGTGAGCACGAAGTCTACCACTACCTTAAGCTTCCCTCTTGTTGAATTTTTTTACTTTTTTTATATTTACCTCCTTATATTTTGTTGTTCCTTCAGCCAACCTTCGGTTAGCAATGAAAGTTACTTTTTGTTTATTTGTTTTACTTCCAACATTCGTTTTTAGCTAACATTAATCTAGTATCAAACCAAACTTTTGTGAGTAAACAAGATTGCGGGGTGTTTTGCGATTTTTAGTTTTGAAAATTTTGTCTAGAAAATGTGCATTACGCTCCTGCTGGTGTCTAAAAATTAAATTTTTCCCGATTTTTCTTTAATATTGTCACCTAATTTGTAATTTAATTAATTCTTTCTTAGAGAGAATATAATTCTTGCAAAAAAAACCGACTTCAAAACAGATAGAAGGGCACAAATTCTAAACTAAAAATGTAAGAAGTAATCTGTAAGAATTAGATTTGAATCAAATAAAAGATGCGCCAAACTTAGAGGGAAAAATGAAGACTATTTGAATGTCAAGACTCTCCTCTTTTCATCAGCATCCGTCTTTTATAGGGGCACCATTCAAGCTTCTGTCTACGGTTTCACAGATAGGGGCACACAGATCAAATAACATCACATATTCGGACACCCTTTAATTTACAATGTTAAATTAAAGACCTGTTGTTATACGGGACTTGGCCAGAAAGATTCTTTGTAAATTTCAACTATCTGTCTATAACAGTTAAAAAGTTTAGCCATATATATCAAACGACATGAACTATTGGGACACCCTTTACATTATAATTTCAATTATTTATACTTGTTATCATACCAGAGATAGTAGTGGACATTCTGCCTAATTTTCAAGTGTTTGTGTTTAACGGTTCAAAAGATACGGCCATATAGATCAAATTACATAATTTATGGGGACACCCTTTAATTTCTAAATTCAAATTGTATACTTGCTATAGTGGACTTTGCAATACAGGTTCCTTGTAAATTTCAGCTGTCTGTCTCTTACAGTTCAAAAGTTTGGTCACTCACATAGAATTACATTAACTATTGGGACACCCTTTTAGTTCCAAATTCAAATTTTATACTTTTTGTTATAGCTTACTTAGCACTACAGGTTCTTTGTAAATCTCAGCGGTCTGTGTACAACTGTTCAAAAGTATGGCCATATACATCAAATTAAATGAACTATTGTAGCACCCTTTAATTTAAAATTGTGAATATTTATACATTTTATTATAGCGGTCATAGTAATCGACATTCTGTCAAATTTTCAGGGTTTTGTCTATAACGGTTCAAAAGATAGACCCAAATAGGTCAAATTATGTCACCTATGGGGACACCCTTTAAATTTTAAATTTATTTTTTTATTCATTTCTGCTGTTGAGAGCTATAGCGACACGTAATTTTTTAAAATTTTAATTTGGTGCCCTTTGCGGTTCTTAATACACGTAAAAAACATGTTTGTTGTATGGAGACACCGTTTAATTTTTAATATAATGAACTGTTTTAAAAATGGGACCAACCTGAAATCATAACCTTTCAAATAAAGGAAGAAATTTTAAAATCGGTTCAGAAATGGCTGAGTTCTGCGGTTACATACATAAAAAAAAAGCAACATTCAGACGAATTGATAACCTCCTTCTTTTTTGAAAACGGTTAAAAAACGAACTTAAGCTTGACTATAAATTTCATAGTATGTAATACATAAACAGTTCGACTAATAATAATTAAAATTAAAAAAAAAAAAAAATTATTTAAACATTAAAGACCTGTTTCACAATGTCGAAAGAGTTTGTTCTTTCTTTCTTTTAACATTGTGAAACTGTCATTATAAATTTCTAAGAATTTTTTACTTTTAGCAAAATACAGAAAAAGTCCAATTTGGATAACCCTGTTCGTAGTGATATGGTTGAAATAGAACAGTAATTTGTATCTTCCTAGGTACTCTGGTATTTACTTTTAAATAAGAAATATAGCTTTAAAATCGGTTACCATAAGAGAAAATATTTTTGACCGCCTTCTCAAAGCATATGCCACAGTGCATAGGTAACTGTAATATCTTCAAATAACAATAATAACAACAACAACATTAAAGTTTAATGCAACATTGATTTAAAAAGCATTAAATAACATTATTTTTGTTTACATAATTAAAACCACTTTGCATTTTCAAATCTTTGGGAAGTAGTCGAATTTGATTTATACATTAAAGTATTAGTAGAATAACAATGTTACTTTCTAAGAAACATAGAGAAAAATGGTCAAGAAAATTATTTTAAATCGATATTTATCGTTTGCAAGAATATTCTCATCGGGACATTGCGCGGAAATTTGGACAATATCACAAAACTGTGCTCGGATACTTAAACGATTCTGAAAACTATAGTAAGAATTACAATAGAATTATGTCAGACTCTTCGCTTTGAGCTCCAAAAATTAGGTCTAAGTATCTTAAATGTCAAAAAGAGCCCTTACAAACTGTAAATAAGAAACAATAAAAGAAATTAAGAAACCGGATCAAACACTTGCTTTTTAGTGACGAAAAAAAAAATTTAAATTGAATGGCCCCAATAGCCATCTAAAAATATTAATTTTATGATGCCAGAAAAGAGGATCTATTTCTAAATGAAGTGCTATAACGTCCCAGCAAAAAAAATAAAATAATGAACGTGTTGAAAAAGAAATTGTAATTTCATGTTTTCCTAAGTATTTATTATCATTTTGCACGAATGCATTTCTGATGTCATCCCTAACTCTAATAAGACGACAAATTTTGGATGCCTGAAAATGCATTCCATTTTACCGGTTAATATAAAATAGGATTAGTTCACAAACATTTATTAATTAGATCCCATCCGAATCATCGCACTTTCATTAGTCCTAAGCACTTATTTAAATGATGATCAGTTTATTTAAATGTGAACACATGACTTCCAATATCAAGCCAATGTTAAAACCATGCGTTTTTCACCCAAAATTTAACCAGTGAATTTACTATTGTTTTGTCATTTATTTTTTTTTTTTTTGGTAGGGTATCGATTTAGAATCTCAAAAACCAAAAATGTCTCAAGAACCTTACAATACTCTGTACCATACGCTTTTCTATTTTTGAACTGATTTAATGGATTCTGCAAACAGATTATGTTTATATACATACATACTGTCACAATTGTAAAAGAAAACTAAAATGTTCGTCTTGTTAGTTAGCCACCATATTCTCCTAACCTGAACTTAATTCGAAATGTTTGGGGTTGGCTTTCTAACCCCAAAGCCGTATGAAAAAGGAAGACAACATCGAATCACTAATTTTAAACAAGGGAGCTAGGATCCATTATTTAAATATCTAAAATATTATCAATAAACTTAATATTATTCTTATTGGTGAATTAGTAGTAGTAGTAAAATATCTTTATTATTTCATTATATTGTATATAAATAATAAAAATATAAAAGAAATTTACATACGGTTTTGACATTGTCGTTAGCCGGAAAAGTGGGCATAATATAAAAAATTTTAGGATATGTATAAATATCTTAATGATTTTATTCATTATTAATGATTTTATTCAATTAAAAAGTTCTCCGTTTAGTAATTTCACAAAATCCTCTTCTGATATTGTTATAGCATGAAACTGTTGCAATCTGATGAAATTCAAAACAGGGCATCGGCATAGAAAATGTTGTAAAGATTCAAATTCTCTTGTATTGCATAAGGAGCATTCTTTATTTGTGCTTGTTGAAAATCGTGCACCATTTAGATTTATTAGGTCACATCTAGCGTTTAAGATATATGTTATATAGTTTTGGTCAAGTAGTGTCGGGATGTATAGTTGTCCTGCTGCAAATTGTAAATTTTTGTAAAATGTTTGGCTTTGAGATGCTCTTAGGAGGCGTTCGTTATGATACTTCATTTCCAGATTAGTTAACAAATACCTTTGATTTTCGCGCTATTGATTTGATGCTACACTTGTCTGCCAATGCATGTTAAAGCCACTCCCTAGCTCGTTAATTGTCTTTGCCCAAAATATGTTTTTTTCCAGAACTTTTACGCTTAATTTATGTGGAAGACGCGACGAATTTAATTTAAAAAGTGTATGATATAAATAGTTTAAGCTCAATTTAAATGTATACAAATAGCAGTCTTGTAAACCAGTTTCTAACATTAAGACATAGTTTGGGGTGAAATTTGGTAGTTTTAGTATACGCTTAATAATATATCTTTGCAGCTTATCCACCTCTTCAAAGTGCATACATCCCCAAATTTGGGCCCCATATGATTGTATGGAACGACTTACAGCTTCAAATAACCGATACTTCGTTTTAAAAGAAATATTGTTTTTGTTTAGCAATGAGTTCCACGTAACATTTATGCTATTTTTTGCTGCAGTATTTCTATTTAGTATGTGCTTTGTGAGTATCATTTTTGGTGTTAGTATCATCCCTAAATAGTTATATTCGTTGACTATTTCCACAGTTTCACCTTTAAATAGCCATTTTTCACGTAAGATAATCTACCTCCATTCCTAAATATCATTATTTTTGATTTTTACTTCGAGGTTCCATAAATCACAATTCTAATCTTTTAATCATTTTCTGCAACTCATCTACTTCCTCTGCCAATATCACAATATCATCTGCATATAAAAGGAGCCTAATATTCAGTTCATCAATTGCGACGCCTCCGCCTAAATATTCATCTAAATCATTTATTTACAGGGAAAATAATAGCAAACACCCCTGCTTAACGCCTGAATATGTTTAAACGGTTCTGAAAGTTCAGTTCCATTCCAAACTGTTGAGTGCGTTTTTGAGTAAACGCTATATAAAAAGTTTACCAATTTTTTAGATACACCAAGACAGTTTAACTTGAACATAAGAGATTGGCGATGGATTTTGTCGAAAGCTGCTTTAAAATCTATGAAAAATGCATACACTTTTTTCTTTTCCTTCATTTTCAAGTTTACAATGGATGCCAAATTATAAATATTATCCATTGTGGAGTAACCTTTTCGGAACCCAGCTTGATATTCATTGATGATGTTATTTTGCTCAGTCCATTGGTATAGACGATTATTTAAAATACCCATCATAATTTTTGCAACACAATTCATAAATGAAACACCCCTATAATTACACGCCAGGCTCTCGTTACCTTTTTTAAATACAGGAAAAATTACACTTAAGGTGAATGTTTCGTCGACCTTCATTGAGTTGTATAGATCGTTGTAGCATATAGCCAATTCTTCCAAAAGTTCAATTGGAGCATTCTTAAAAAATTCGTAAGGTACTCTATCTTCCCCTGGCGCCTTATTTATATTGGCCTTGTTTAGTACTTCAGTAATTTCATACGTTGTTATTTCTGAGTCTAGAAAGGGATCTTCTATCAGCAAGGACGCATAACTGATTTGATGGGGTATTTGTGCTGGATTCAATAAATCTCTAAAGAATGATCTTACTCAAATAGTTATAAATTATATTAATGGGTGTTTTTTATAGAGGTATAGAATTTTAAGTTGGCATTACTTTTCAAGATAGCGACCGATTTAACAGCTGTCAAGTGATTTATTCTCAGTTTGGTTTGGCAATTCATCATGAATAGACTCACGTCTGAACAACGCTTGCAAATGGGCCCAAAACGAGATTACCATTGTTCCCGATTTTCATAAGCGAATTTTGTTTAGCGATGAAGCGCACTTCTGGTTGAATGGCTACGTCAACAAACAAAACTACCGCATTTGGAGTGAAGGTAATCCTCAAGTGTAAGTCGAAACACCGTTACATTCAGAAAAACTGAGTGTTTGGTGCGCTTTATGGGCTGGTGGAATCATTGGTCCGTACTTTTTCAAAAACGATGGTGGCCAGAACGTTACAGTCAATGGTGATTGGTTTAGAGCCATGATTACTAACTTTTTTATTCCTGAATTGAATAACCATGTTGTCCAGGAGATGTGATTTCAACAAGACGGCGCAACATGTCACACAGCTCGTGCCACAATAGATTTATTGAAAGACATGTTTGGTGACCGACTAATTTCACGTTTTGGACCTATGAATTGGCCTCCAAGATCTTGTGATTTAACACCGCTAGACTACTTTCTGTGGGGCTATGTAAAGTCATTGGTCTATGCGGATAAGCCACAAACGCTTGACCATTTGGAAGACAACATTCGCCGTGTTACTGCCGATATACGGCCACAAATGTTGGAAAAAGTCATCGAAAATTGGTCATTGAAAAGTTATGCTTTCAGTTTGGTCCCGTTTTAAAAACAGTTCATTATATTAAAAATTAAAGGGTGTCCCCATACAACATACATGTTTTTAACATGAACTGTAAAGGGCATCAAATTAAAATTTTAAAAAATTGTGTGCGCTATAGCTCCCAACAGCAGAAAATAATAAAAATAAATTTAAAATTTAAAGGGTGTCCCCATAGGTGCCGTAATTTGACCTATATGGGCATATCTTTTGAACCGTTATAGACAAAACCTTAAAATTTGAAAGAATGTCGATTACTATGACCGTAATAATAAAATGTATAAATATTAAAAAATGTAAATTAAAGGGTGCTCCAATTGTTCATTTAATTTGATGAGCATGGCCAAACTTTTGAACAGTTGTACGCAGACCGCTGAAATTTACAAAGAACCTGTATTGCTAAGTCCGCTATAACAAAAAGTATAAAATTTGAATTTGGAAATAAAAGGGTGTCCCAATAGTTAATGTAATTCTATGTATGTGGCCAAACTTTTGAACTGTTACAGACAGACAGCTGAAATTTACAAGTCCACTATAGAGAGTATAAAATTTGAATTTAGAAACTAAAGGGTGTCCCCATAAATTATGTAATTTGGTCTATATGGCCTTATCTCTTGAAAAGTTAATGACAAACTCTTGAAAATTAGGCAGAATGTCCACTACTTTCTCTGGTGTAATAACAAGTATAAATATTTGGAATTGTAAATTAAAGGGTGCCCCAATAGTTCATGTAATTTGATATATATGGTTAAACTTTTTAACCGTTATAGACAGACAGTTGAAAAGTACAAAGAATCTTTATGGCCAAGTCCTCTATAACAACAGGTCTTTAATTTAGAATTGTAAATTAAAGGGTGTGCCAAAAGGTGATGTTATTTTATCTATGTGACCCTATCTTTGAAACCGTTATAGACAGAAGCTTGCTGGTGAAAATGGCTTAGCTCTTGAACAGTAATAGGGAGATGCTTGACATATACATACTCTTTACTTTTTCCCTCTAATTTTGGCGCATCGTTTATTTGGTTTAAATCTAATTCTTACAGATTACTTTTTATATTTTTAGTTTAGAATTGGTGCGCTTCTATCTGTTTTGAATTCGTTTTTTTTTTTGCAAGAATTATTGGAGAAGGGTCTTTGAAATATAGTTTGCAAAAACAAAATTTTTCTGTTGATATTTTTGTTATATTAAAAAAGCGATAGTTAAAGTTAAGCACTCAAAAGACAATTTAAAAAGCTATAGTCTACGAAAAACAGAAGCTCAAATGATTATAATCATCTAGCGTGTAAACACTGTAATAAAATATTTTTTTTGTTGGCTGCTTGGCTGGGTTTATATAGTATATAGCGTGTTTTACGGAATAGTTATATTTTATCTATTTTTTTTTTTTTTTTGTTTTTTTACTGTACAAGTTTTATTACTATTTTTTTATTTTTCTTGTTATCACTAAATAATGATTTTATTCAGAGCAGAGCTTGACTTCCTTATTATTCGTATAATTAACTGTTTGCTTACAACTAAAATGTATATTATGTAGAGAACATAGATAATTTAATGGATAATTAAATGGTATAAAGAAACCAAAATGAACTTAAACAAATGTTTTATGTTAGTAAAATTCACATTTCAAAGCAATTAAATACAATTTCAGTGTTTTGTTTTCTTTTTTTGTGATTAAGTAAATATTTGATTTGGAAAATGAAATAAGGGAATTGAGCAAAATGTTAGTTTATCATTGCTTTAATGATATGTCTTTGCCCAGCATTTTTAGTACGGTGTGGACTTACATACATCTTACATTTTTTAAATGAATATGAATTTGATTCTGATTATTGTAATTTTCTTCTACTTCTCCAAATATATAACTAATTTGTTTGTCAAGTTCCTACCTCCAGCTAAACTTTTACTTGAAAATACACATTAGAGTCAAAGTGACTTTCATCAGAATGATTTTCGTCAAGTGGAGAGTCTAACTCCAGTAGTTCTCAGTTCTCCAGATGTATAGTAATTAATTAACATTGTAACTGTAAAACGCCGGCACTAGGTAGTTCTCTAAAAGTTTGATAATTAAAATAAAGTGTGAAGCACTTTGATGTTTCTCTCAACTAATAAATATTTATCAGAAAAGTACATCCAAAAAAAACCTCGTTTTGTAAAAAGACTTTAAATTTGTTGGGTTTATTTATCTCAAAACTGTTTTTAGAAAGACTACTTAGCCGTCACAAATGAATAAATCCGTCAAGAGCCAGCCGGGCGAAAACATGAAGCTTCTCGTAGTGTTTTTAACTTTTCATTAAAAGTACATTTAGGATATTCATAAGGTATGCTAACATGTCATATTGTCATAATGTTCTAATATTTTATAAGTTTAATAATATTGTTGTTGTGTTTAAAATAAAAAACGTTCTAAAATAATATAATTTTTTGTTGTGTATTTATTGTTTTGTCATATAAATCAGTAGAAACCAGAGCCGCAAGGCTGCGGCGCCTTATTCGCGTTGCATATAATTTGTATAAGCCTTTTCAATTTATATGCTACATAAACGTCTAGAAATTGGAAAAAACTATTAGCTAATTTTAAAGTTTTTTCAATTAGCTTTTGAATTTGTTTATTTTCTTTGCTTCTCTACTTATCATGCCCAAAAAAAAATTTTCATGCAAAACTCCATCGTGCAAATAAGAAATAGCATGAAAAAATTCTTATAAGGACAGCATCATAATGATACTCACATGAAAGATATTTTTATGTAAATTAACCATTTTTAAAAAGTTAAGATGTGATCAACACACCTGGCCGCGTTGGCTCGTCGCACTAGACTGCATAGTCAAAAAGAGTAGCAATTTATAAAACATAGCAAACCATGGACCCATGTCCTAACCTCTTCCTTAGAGGTCGGAGACCATCCAACTCCTTCTGTTGAGAGTGCAGCAGCACACTTTGATCAACAATGCACCATCCCTGCATACATCGATCTTAAACCACAACCACCACGTATACCCCCGAAGCTGACCTTACCAACAATGGTCGACAAAGCGGTGCGGCTATCTGTGGGGCCACCGGTTCCCGTGGCACCAGTCTTTTGGGTACAGGTGGGGCCTCGAAGCGGACCCGTAATAACACAGACCTGTTCTTCTACTTTCAGGTTTCAGGAACCCTGGCGACTGGTGCCCTTATTTTCTCCAAGAGAACATCGTCAAAGCCTTTGGAAATGCAGCAGACCGGGGGGTTTTAAGTTAAGTTAAAATAATTAGTTGTATTTTAGCCGATTGGCATCAGGAGTTATACCAATGCTTAACATATTTCTATAGCCGAAGCTCACAAAAGTTGTCGGCGAAAGAAACCGACGGCAGACGAACCTAATAGGTAAGGTACAGTTTTTAGTTGCATTACTACTGGAGGCTGTATTGTTCCTGAAGTTATGTTAAACTCCTCATAGTCTTTTATTAATATATATAAAAATTCTTCTGGACGAACGCGAACCATTTGATTAATTCGATTGTCTTCAAATTTCCTTCGTACGTTTAGCTGAAAAGTTTCATATATGTACATTAATCTAAACAGACACAAAATTGCTTCTATATTTACTTGATTCAGCCATTACAACATTCAAAATGTATTTTTCGTTTTTTCACATATTTTTGACATTCTGATAAACAATATTTATTTTTATAATTTTTATCAACTGACCAAGGCGAATTTATATAAGGTGGCATCGCCGAGACGACAAATACAACACCAAAAAACACCCACATGCATTTTGTTGTTGCTTACATGTACGACAGACGCTAAAAGCACTAATTAAAATATCATATCCAACAACTAAAACACTTCTTCCTTACCTTTTCTGGTAGTATTTTGTATTTTTTTTAATATTGAAACATTTTTTTTGAATAATTACAATTTTATTTCTCAAAATTTTCAAATTAAAAAAGAATAAGCGAATTTTTGACAGCTGCCATGCACAAAAAAATAAAGCGAAAATAATTATCTTCGCCGTGCTGCCACCTAGTAAAATAGATTCGCCTTGAAACTAACTTAAATAAGATATATTTATCTTAGTAGGTAGTGTCGTCCACCCAGGTGATTTAGTAGTTCGACATGTCAAAAGTTGTATGTGTTCAGAAATTTTATAGTGTAGAAGTGAGATAGCAAAAAACACATACACGCCTTCTCAATTTTCTTCTATGTTTTTTGACATTTCGAACTACAACAAATAACAAAATGCCATGTTGTTCTTGTATTGCTGTATTTGTTGTAGGAACGCCACTACCTAGTAAAATAAATATATCTTGATCCTAACAATGCTTCCCAATGGTGTAGCGAAGTTACAGCATTTCCATCAAACAAAAGAAGAGAAGGAAAACCAACAATATTAAAGAAAGAATATTTTAATGACAAGTGAATATAGAATGAAAAATGAAGAACATATATATAAATAAACTGAAAATATGTAAAATAACCAAGAAGATAAGAAGACTTTCTGGTGGCAAAAATTCTGTTTCAAAATATAATTCTGATATAAGAAATATGTACGACTTATTAGAAAAAATATCTTTATTAACAAAAATACTTAAAAATGTTTCAGAAACTAATTTAACATTTTGAAAACCTAACAATACAAATATCACGGGCAAATTTTGACAAAATTTCAAACCGGACATAAGAGCAAGACAAATGCACTTTTTTAATTTTTAACTATTTAAAAAATTCCCTTTTGAAAGTGTTTTAGAGATTTTTGGGAAAGAACGAAATTACGGAACGTTGTGGATTCATATTTCTTTGTTTTAAAGGTTCGAAAGGGGATTATATTGAGTAACGTAAATATAATGGTAAATATAATTCCTTAGTGTTATCTATAATTCTAGTTTACATTTACTTGTCGGTGGTGAAGACAGTTGCTTCGTATAATACAAATCAAGGCATATTGAACAAGGTAATAGCGTAAGGGAGAGGAAATTTAAGCAAAAAATTTTTTGAATTTTTTTATATGGATTTTGACAGAAATATCTATTTGATTCTCTCTTAAAATACCTGATTAATGTCAAACTCCATATAAAAAAAATTGAAAAAATTTCTCTTTAATATTAGCTCCGCCTTGTGCAGTCACCTGGTTAAATGTGCCTTGATACAAATTTAACAAATTTTTTGGTTTGGATTCCAAAAAAAAGGTAAAAAAGTTTAAATATGTACGTATGTTCATTAGGGGTACAACCAAAATAAGGCCCTATCACTACGCTGTAGCCGATGTTGTGCTGAAACCGAAAAAAGTTTCCTCAGGTCATTTCGAAACAAAAACGTTCCACTTCGAAGCCGATTTCTGAAAGCCCTTTAAGATTTTATTTTTTATTATTTTTCAAAATTTTTTATTTTATAATTATTTAACTATTTACATTTCTTATTTAAAAACTATCTCTGTTAAGTGAAATGAACTTAAGATTAAGAGTTCGAGTTGATTTGCATTGGGGGAAAATATCTTGTACAACTATGATGGCGCGTTCCGCACAAATGTTGCTGCGTTGTGTTTTTGGAATTCTTGATTCATCTTTCACCCAATGTCTTAGAAAGCATTTCGGAGCATTGTTTAAGGCTTCGAAGTCATTTTTATTGTAATAATGGTCTGAAAACCAAATGTTGTACCAAGGGCCACATATAAATTCGTATATTGCATATAATTTGCTACGATATTTTGGAATTAGTATGTAAGCTAGAATTATAAGAATTGCTCTAGAATTCCATCTAGCATTACTAATCGGTGGAATAGTCTTAAAGTTTATAAATGGAAATTTATTGTGCTCCATATAGTATTTAAAAGCCTGTCCTAGTTCATATAAATATTGCATATCATCACGCCACTTTAAATTTCCAACATATAGCCGTTTCTCGTTTTGCTGATATTCGTGTTTTAATGTATTGTAATTGCTTATCAACTCTGAAACGAATTCATATGCAATATCTGGTGACGTGGTTTTTTCGTCCATTACATATCGTAGTATTAAATCCAACACATGGTGCTGACATCTAATATACTGCGGTGGTGGTAGAGAAATTGATTTAAAATGGTTCTGCAGTAGTGTTACAACACCTTTGGTTTTTCCTGGTTGTGTCGCAGATTATCATTTTTATTGACTTCATCAAATTAAATTTTTCCAAAGTTTCTTTGATGCCATTGAAAATAGTTATCGCTTTCCCATTTTCCAGAACTAATGCAGCTACTTTTATTTCTTGAGATTCATTTTTTACAACAACTACCTGTACTTCTTGTCGTCCAATTTTTTTACCATCAAAATGGAGACACCAATTCTCATGTTGTAAAGACTGTTTCATTATTTCTTCCTTTTTCTCTGCAGATTTGTAAACAGCTTTATAAATTGCTTGCTGTGAAGGAGTTGCAATATCGACCCCTGATTCTGCCAGTTCCTTGCATATTTTTGCTGCTTTCCTAGTACTTACTTTGGCAGTATTTACTAACGTTAGTGCTGGATTTATTAATCGCTTTGTTGTTCCAAGTCCTAAAGGTGCCATATAATCATTGTCATCTTCAAATGAATCATCGATCATTGAGACAAAGTCGGTGTCGCCATAATTGAGCATTGAGACAGAGTCGGAGTCTGAATCTTGGACACTTATTTCAGATTTTGGTGCAATGTTTTCGAACGAAATATTTAAATTGTTATCAAACTTTTCAGCAGTTTTTGAAGTTTTGATACCTTTCTGGTATGCACGAATCAAACATTCCACTTTCCTTCTTATAGATTTGGTTGCCAATTTCGGAATAGTTATTTTAGTCCATAAATCGAATAATTCTTGTGATAACATTTTATACCTCTCTGTTTTTGATTTTTCTTTTTCATATAACGCATTAAATCTTCCAATGACTGTTTTCTTTTTAGGTATTTGTTTCAGTTCACATAATGAAATATTGATATTTGGAATATTTTTACATTTATTTTCTGAATTTTTTAAATTTTGGATCCACTTATCATTTTAAAAAGTTGAACGAAAACAAACGATTAAATTCGATTATTATAAAATGAATGCACAACAAACTTACAAATTGGAGTATTGTACAATTTTTGGATATCAAAAGTGACAGCGCCTGCTTTTATTTATCATTTAACGCGGAATCTTTTTTAACGATATCAAAAATCCAAAGATGCAGTTCTTATTGTTTTTTTATGCACTACATGGTATGGATAGGGCCATTTTGTTATTTTTAAAAATTGTAAAAAAGTTGTATCCCTAATGTTCATATTTCAATTAAAGATAAAAATAAATTTAAAATGCTGAATACAATTAGAAAAGCAATAATTCTTATCAAAATTTTTTTCTTAGTTTTGCATTCTAAAAGGCATTAAATTAAAGGCCTTCTAGCAGACTATGTTCGTAAGACCTTTTGAATCGCTTGCCGGCAACACGAGAGTGAAAGGCGTGCTCCACAATGAGAACCTGTGTAAAAAAGATATGGCTATGGAATGTGACTTGAAGGCCTTGTGCCTACTGAAGATGGAGCAAGGAGGCCTTCTAGAAGGCTTTCATACTCCTTATTATTATCACTGGGTATAAAAGGATTCTGTTCACACAGCTTGGTATAAACTTTTAAAGGTATGGAAAATAAGAAATAAATAAACGAAAAACAATAAGTTAATAAGATATTCAAAAATTATAGACAACTCTTTATTCGACTGTCTCATGAAATATTTTTGACTTAGAATTTTTTAGGTTGTTGCAACATCCTAAGTAATTACCCAGGGATGGGTAACTCTATATAAAGTAAACACATAAACCATTGCTGCAGTAGTAACAATAAGACTCTTAAAATTTTGTGTGGATTACTTTCAAAGCTAAATCGAACTAAATATTGTCAGGACGTTGACGACGATTGTATGAAATGCTTTCCAATCTGCAATAAAATACAAGCAGATGGCATCTCTAAACAAAAAAGAAAAAACAGAAAAATAGGCTGCAAAAATTTGTTTACTTTTTGTTTTTTATTATTTACATATATTGTAAAATTAAATAAAACAATAACTAAAATTAAGGAAATGGAAATACAGGAAAAGGTAAGTCAATTATTTGATATTTTATGTTACAATTAATTTCATTACGAGTTTTTAGCAGGAGAAAAAGCAGCCACAAGAATGAGAGGCAAACTAGAGCTCAGCTGCAAAAGAATATTTGCGGCAATGTATAAATATGAATATTGATGTAATAGAGTACAGGGGCAATGACGCGTCCATGATTCTCCAAAAAAGGACGCATGGAAATCGATATATAATGATATGGCTTCTGCGGGTTTTGGTCGTGAAAAAGCTGCTGCGACCATTAAATTTTGGGCTTCCTTACCTCCTCTAAATCCTCAAGCATTGCAAAATCTTGAAAAATATTTTCCATTTTTCATTTTTTTTTTTAATGAAATAAAAAAACACAATTAACAATTTTTCTAAATATTACTTTTTTGTTTTTTTTTTAGTTTTTGTTTTATGTGGGAATCAGCTGTGTGATTTAGAGTGATGCTAAATTGGTTAAAAAGAACTTCAGATTGCTTTAATTTTAAAACATGCTTTTGAGTTAAAAGTATACTTTTACTTGTCTAAATTAATGAAACGAGTTGTGTTTTTTTTTATTGATTATTATTATTTTTTCTTTTTATTTTAATTAACAGTTTTTGTTTTTTTAATTTATTATAGTCTTATTATTATTAACATTTTTTTTAAAGTTAATTATTTTAAAGCTAATTATTTTTTATAAAATTTAAATTTTTCCACTATGTGGAATTTTATTGATTTAAAAAAAAAAATTTTATTAATTTTTAATTCCTTAATTAATCTATTTTTTTCACTATGTGAAATTTAAATTTTTGTTTTCACGTTTTAAATTAAATTTAAATTAAATTTTCTCTAAAGAATTTTTAAATTTTAATGTCCGATAAACGAGTTTACTTTTTCACTTCTAGATTAATAATGATTTATTTTTGATTAAGCAAAACTCAAATAACCTACGCATAACATTTCTTATTCTAAAATTAGCAATTGCCAACTACAATGATTATACGCCACCGTAACCGATCATCAACCGATAATACGGTTACATCGTTGTTGTTAACATTTTAACGTGATATTTAATATTCAATAGTTCTATAGTTAACAAAATTGTTAGTTTTAACAAAAGTAAACTCTTTATTTCTTAAAGTGTTGTTGACTATGTTTATGGGCAAATATTTTTTTAGTTTCAGCATTATATCGAGGCTAGTCCAATTACAATATATACATGTAAACGTAATTTGTTGAAAAAAAAACAAGAAATCTTTTGCCTCAGGGTTAAACAAAATTATTTTAAATTAAAAACAACGTTAACAATATTTTCAAACAATTTTCCTGTCACAAAGCAACATGAATGCACTTACTTATTTATGAAAAGGGTTTTTGTGCCTAAATTTGCATGCTGCACACACAAAATTCAAATAAATGCCATTTAAATCAAATCACTCGAGGGCAATTTACATTTGCACTTTGCAATAGAAAAAAATCAAAAGCAATTTCTTTCTCTTTTACAAAATAAATTAAAGTCCATATTGCAGAGTGAAAAAATGGCGATGCTGTTAAAGTAGTTACAAATAGACGATAAAATAAAAACACACAATAAAAAAAAAACAAATTGCTACATTTAAAATTTTGATTGCTATTGAAATTCGATAAGAAATGAACAAATGAACAAATTTCTTTACATAGATTGTAGATACAAGTATATGACTGAATTGAAAGAAATATTGAAACACTTTTTACTTTATATGTATGTATGTATGACCATTTAAGTTAAATGATTGTTGAAAGAAAAATCTTCGAATGAAATCATTTTCATTTTCTTTGTTTAAGAACTCGAAGAAAAAGAAAAAAACTAGAAATAATGAAAAATATTTAGTTTAATAATGGCCGATTTTTTATACCCTAACTTTTATGCCCTTGCAAAAGAAATAAAGTTTACTTGAAGTATACTTTAAAACAAAATTTTCATATAAATTTGAAATAAAGTAGACTTGAAGTAAACTTTATTTAATTTTTTTTTTTTTTTTTTTTTTTTTTTTGATAAGGGCATAAGTATTTATTCTACAGAAAGCAATATAATGTTTCTCGATTGCCTGGTTCGCATCAATGAATCGATGACAATATTTAATCAGAAATATACGACTACACGTAAAGAAAAAACATGGTTGAGGTAACCATAATCGAAGAGCAACATATTATGATTAAATTATGTGGTTGTATTCAAACCATATTATTATTAACATAATCATAATATGGTTATGTTAGAACCATATTATTGTCTAACTTAAAAATAACATTGTAAAATATAACATCGAATTATGAAATAAAGTAATATATTGAGATATACAAATATAAAACATACCTTATTTGTTTTTATAAACATACCTTATAATAAAACACACAATTATTTATTAGTTTATTTTTTAAGCATTCAATATGTGAAACGAATCAATTGTTAACTGTTATATTTTAAAAGAAATCCGAGATATTCTATCTTAATAATTTTACAAATCTAAACACAAAACTATTTCTTTGATTTTATTCATACTCTGCTTACATACTAGCAAACTTATCATAATTCGTTTACCAATAATATATTATGGTTATAAATACAATATTATTTTGGAATACTAATAAAACTTTGGTTTTGGTTTAAAAATTGTATAGTTCAAATCAATCATGTTGCATTTTTTGGGTGTGGCAACCATTTAATGATCAAATAGTCACAAGAACTTGTTTGTCATGACCATAGTAATGATTAAAGCAACTATAAGTTGTTCATCGAAACCATATATTGTTACGGAGAAAATAGGATGGTTTTTGTGACCATACCATAACCATGTTTTTTTCTCTGCGTGTACGATATACCATTAGTTAAAACAGATCGTAATGTAAGAATATTGTTGCTGATTGATGTTCTTCGCTCTTTTTTTCCTCCTTTTCAAATGTTTCTTGAAAGTGACGTAAAAATTAGCTTTAAAGAGATTGACTAAATAACAACGTTGCTTTGATATTTTCCGTTTTAACTGTTTCAACCTATACTCTTGGAACATCATGTGACAAGTATGTACAAACTAAATAGTTTATTATAGTTTAGTGACACCTTCATCTAGCCTACCGTAGCACATATGGGTATTTTGACAATCTAGCCGGACATTACTTTTTTAGCTTATATTGCCTCTGAAAATTTATTGATTGCCCCTATATTAATGACGCTTGGCAGTAAAATCTCCTGTGGTCATAGGCTGTTAAAATAAGAATAATCGGGCCAAGGAGATAAAAGTTCCCCTTAGAAGAACTAAAATTACATTTGAAAAGTTAAAGCAAATGGCACTTTTATAGTCAACGAATATTTAAATACCTAAACTTGGACCCTGAAGATTCTAAAATGCCATTTTTCGCCCCTCCCCCACATGTGGGCGGTGGCAAAAAATATTATTTGCAAAAATAATGTAATTATTAAAATAATTGCATTACATACGCCTTAATACCATAAAATTAACTGTTTTTTAAGATTTTATGGGCAGGGGGAGGTATCCCTCCAATCACACCCCAAAACTTCCATGTGCATTTTCTTTTATTTTTTTTTTTTGGTAATTTCCAAAAAAAAATCATTTTTAAGCTTTTATGTCGAAGAGAAGAATATTAATAAAAGTCATTTTTGTTATTTATTACTTTATAGTATCTATTTAATTTATCTGAAAATAAGCAATTTATTCATAACTTGCTGTGTACCCCACTTCGTCAGCGTCCTTACTTTGCTAAAAATAAAATTCCATTATTATTGTATGTAATTATTGTAGAGTACTATAAATAGCCTTTTCAATTACCCGCTGGCAAAAATAAGAGTTGCTGCTAAGTTTGCAATACCATTGAAACGGTGAAATTGCGTATCTTCACTACTCTTTCTCGGTAATGAGATATTTGTACGGGGAAAAATATCCTATATTTGAACCACGATATCAAGGTACCTCTCCATAAAATTTTATTATAATTCATCCAGTAGTTTTACGTGATGGCGCAGAAACTCGTAACGTTTTTTCTGAAGTATAAAATTAGAGATGACATTTTTAGGATCGCGATGGCCCTCACTCTCAAAAATATTTTCACTTTATTTTGACATATAAGTGAACAAAAAAAATGTTTTTTTTTAACTTTGAACGAAATTTTTTATCATAAAGATTTAAAATAAAATTTTTCTAAAAATTTATATAAGTAGCTGTTAATATAGTCTTTCACAGAAAAAAAAATCAATACAAAATCTTTATCTATTAAGCCACAAAAAATATATTGCAAACCTCTCAATGTCGTATAAAGTCAATAAACACGAATGCAATTTACTCAACTTTTCTGATTTTAACAGTATCCCAAAATGACAAATCTCAAGGTTTCACCTTCACTGTAAACTATTCAAAACCAGAAGAGAAAATTATGGAACCTTGCAACAGAGTTTCCATAGAAACATGATTATAATTAAAACTACCTTGTAGCTACAAGTTATAAAATATAATACAAGTTATAAGAGACATAATAATAAAAAATTTCTTTTCATTAAAATCTTTTAAAATAATTTTTGGTCAGCATATCAAATAATGACTTCTAGCTTATCTGCGGAAAACACCACGTGTCTTTTGCGAGCATCGAAACGGCAATCCGACTTCTACCACGTCGGACGTGTTTTGCTAATTAAGCCTAAAATGCTTTATTTTTTGTTACTTTAAATGATTCCCTAGTTAATTTTAGGTTATTAAGCTGTTTGAAAATCAATGAACAAAAATGTAGTTACATAACCTTCACTCTACGTAAAGACTCATGTAAACCTATTCGAGTAAATAACCAAACTGTACCTCCACACTTAGTGGTCAAATACCTCGGCATACATCTCGATAAACGCTTAGTCTGGAAAAATAACATTAAAGCGAAACTAACCCAAAAGTACAGATAAATTGGCTCATTGGCAGAAACTCAACCCTAAGCTTAGTATGCAAGCTTCTACTTTATAATACGATTCTTAATCCAATATATTGTTATGGCTCTTAGTTATGGGGTACTGAATTATCGTGGTTACGTTCTACTAAGAAGGAGGAATATTGCTTGCCTTGGCCGAACATCAGATAGATGGCCAATAAATGATAACAAGAACCGTGTCATCATAAAGTTTTTGTCTAACACTGGCTGGACTTAAGTATATATATTTTTAATTTTTTTCGTTTTATTTTTAGTCCTAAGATTTGAGCACTTCTTATTAGTGAATACATACATATATTTTGAAGATACAATAAATAATATGAAAGAAGGCTTTATTTCTATAAATTATAACTTCATAATACTTCATAATAAAATTATAAATTCATAAACTTAATAGTCCGGGCAATAAATCTGTAGTGAGTAAAAAATGTACATGCTTTTTTTAGTTGTGCCGTAGTCACTGCCATTTAAGTTACAGATATTACTTCCATTTCGGATTAAGCTGCAGACATTATGGCTCACTTATGATGCGCTCACGTCACATTGTAGTGTGCAATAAATGAAAAAACAATGAATAATAACAAACTAAACAAATTTACAGGTCATGCATATACAATGATCTACATTGCATGTAAATTGATATTTAATATTGCACTTTGATTTTGAAGAGCCAAGGAAATTACGAATGTAAAAAGAAAAACGTTAAATATCAATCAAAAACAATGTCGATAGTTCTCATTGAATATTTATTAGTTTTCAAAGTCATAAAGACAAGTAAACAACTAAAATAAATTTGGACGTACTTTATTCGGAAACTTATTTCCACTAAGAAAAGTAAAATAAGATAAACATCGAGTGTTGTTTTTAGAGGCGGAGCATTTTAAACTGACATCATTATTATCAGTGATAATAATGATAATTTCAATTGTTTTAAAGTTAGTTTGGTTTGACAAGGTAACAACTCATGTCAGAGCCACGTCTGCAGATTGCACAAATTTTTTATGAAAACCATGGTTCAATGCGAAAACGTTATCAGGCGTTACTAGAATTTAAAAGAACTCACAGCTGTCATTGAGAGCGATTATTTTGAGAAATGATGGTTCGTTTTTCCAATACGTTTACCCACAACGATTTTCAAAATGTCATTACATCCTTAAACACGCACTGTTTTGTGCGCTTCATAGGCCGGTTGAAACCATGGTCCATGTCTTCATATATAATGATGGTCAGATTATTACAGGTCAACGGTGAGTAGACATGGTGCTTATTACATTTTTCGTGTCTCATTTGGAAGGCATTAGCATTGTAGACATGTCGTTTCAGAAGAATGGTGCCTCATATCACGTATTGACAATAAAAGTCAAAATTAGTCAAAAATTACTAAGGGTATGATTTAGAGAATGAATAATTTCATTCGATTCTCGGCTACCTCGTTTGTGTCATTTAACATCATTATATCATTTTCTCTGGGGATAGGTAAAGTTCTAGATCTGCGTAGATAAACCAGAAATTATCGAGCACTTCAGTACAGCCTGATTTTCTGCAAAGTGAGTCTGAAAATTGGACCTCCAGGTTATGCTATGCTATGCTTCGCCGGCCATATGCCCGAAATCATATTTACCCAACAAAATATTATTGGTTTTTGGTAAGAAGTGAAATAAAACTCATGTCTTCCAAAAGTGGTTCTCATAAACGCATCTCATAAGAGTATTCGAGAATGCTATAAATATAAAGCAAAAATGTGTATTTATTTCTTAATTTTTGTTTAATACCAAACTGCGCTTACAAAGATGCAGGTACGTAAGTGAATAATTTTTATTTTTAAAATTCCCGATTTGATTTTGTGTTTTTTTTACGACCCGTTCCAAACAAAAATTGTCGTTTAGTTGATGTTGTGTTCAAATAGAAGAGACATGATATAACTGCTTCCAGGATGGAAAATTTAGTGAAGCAAAGAGACCTACCAAGTGAGACATCGAAACAAAAATCATACCTTCCTGAAGCGGTTGGTAAGGGAGAGTCTCTTTATCTCTCCCTTACAAACCTGTTTCCAGCTAAACAATATTTTTTGCTGGGTAATTATCAATGTCATAAAATTATTTAATTAACAAAGCTAATAGAATAGATTTTAAAACCGATTTTTTCTATTTTATTTAAAATTCTCAGCCTCTTTAAACAACACCCTTTAACTTTAACTTAGGAAATTTATTTACAGCATTTTTAATTAGTTGTCTTGTGAAAATAAGAAAATTCTTGATTCAAAAGTTGTTATTAATTTTTGTTTTTAACTTACTTTGTAAGTATTTTTTTGTCCTTATAGATTTTACCTGTAACGAAAAAAAAAGATTATAAAAATCTTAGTAACAAAAACATGTTTTGCATCATTAAAGTAATTAGTTAGATATTTAAAAAAATAAAACCAATTGATTGACAGCTAATGCAAATAAGTATTCGGTTTTGCTGAATTCTTTAGGTCAATTAAAATGTTTGTTAGCCAACAACAGCCCTTCTAAGAATTTTATTAAAACTTTAGATAAGAAATAAATAATAATGTCTAACAACTATATATTATAAAATAAACTTAAGTGCACTTAAATTTGTGACTGTTTAACATAAAGTTGTAATTGTCAAGAGTGTCCTTTAGAGAAGTGATATCACTACTAAGCAACAATGAGTGCAATTAGATACATGACTTCGAAGTAAGTTAGCTGCGTTTGTTTGTGCGAAATAAAAGACATTTCGGCAAAGAAAATTTAGAAAGAATTTTTACAAAGCTTTTATTTAATTATTTTATTTAATTTAAAATACCGACTATAGATATTACACCGATTTTGAAATAAAAATATTGCAAATGCCGATAAGCCTTAAATTAAATGTAAAATTAAAGATTATAAGATTAAAAATGTATGGTTTAAAAAAAAAAAAACATGGTATTTTCAAATTTTGCCGAGAAAGAGAATTTTCGCAATTGAACGAGGTCAGCAGTGGTAGAACAGAACTCATTTAAACACTAAAGCACTGCTGCCCTATTTTTTCAAGTTTAAATAAGAGACGGCATTGTTCAAACAAGCAGATCTGATACTCTAGATATATTAGGATTTAGATATTTCTTGACTTCGCCGATATATCGTTATCGGCTTCGGACGCATTGCTTCTTTAATCAACATAAGATTTATGATAGGAACAAGGCACATACCGATAACACTGTACAATAATTTCAAACTTTTTCTAAAATTACGAGGTTCCGGCGATTGATTCTGGTAGAGGAAAGATCGAATCGGAATTTAATTTTAGAGGCGGTTAAGGTTTACCAGCTCTGGTCTGTTCGTGCAGAATATCGGTATATAAAACTATGTTTTCTTTACATCTGAGTTGTAGGGTATGTTCAGCAACTTTGTACGTTTAACGACATTTTATGGCTTTATTTTAAAAAATCGTACAAAACCTCGAAATAGGCGAAGGGCGGGGATAAAATATTCTGAAAAAATGACGGCCATAAAATTTTACCGTACACGAGGAATTCAGAACATACCAAAACCCAAAACTTAACACAAAAACCAATAAAATTCAAGATCGCCCATTAAGGGTTAATTTAGTTATTATTTAGAGTTATGGCGTTTTCTTTTCTAAAAAAAAAAATTCTGCCTTATTAATATTAATTATTTATGGATCACCCAGCCCTTGAAAAGTGTGACCTTTTTTATGATTTCTAAAGAATACAAAAACAAACTGATTTTACATTTAATATTTAGGTCTATGAGACTATAAAATAATATAATTATTCACATCAAAATTTAAATTCCAAATAAAATTCTTGCTTTCATTGAAAAAAAAAAATTCTAAAAAAAGGCAATATCTCACCCTGAGTAAAAGTTGAGAGTAAAAAATGTAGCATATTTACCTTGTTTTGGTGCGACATATTTAGAAAAGAACATAAGGTTTTTTCAGACTCTCAAAATTTTTTGTAGAAAAGAACACGAAAATTTAATAAGTGTAAACTATATACAACATTTTTGTCAGAAAAGAAAACGTCATTAGTATGAAAAATCTTTCAAACCTTGATATTTTAGGGTTAAACAAAAACCGCTTTTAATGACATTTAAATATACTAACAAAAATACCTCAAGAGCTACTGAATAATTTTTATTTTGATTATACTTGATTTCTGGAAAATATTTTTAAAAATTATAGTCATTGTAATATTAGGTTGGGGAAAAAGAAATCCATTATTTTTTTGGTACATGGCTGTAGTGATCTATATCTCGCAAAGTATTTATGTTCGTTGTCAAGGTGACATTTAACACTAAAAAAATCGTTTTTTGTTTTTGGTTTGGTTTATAGAGTTGTGAGTTACAGAGTGTTAAAAATAGAGGTCAACGAAGAGAAAAATCGGTATATTTACAGTTTTTCTTTGATAATAAAAAAGGAGCTCTAAAATTAAATTAATTAATTATAATAACTTGACAATAGCTTAAGTAAGCATTTTATCGGATAGATAACTTTATCTATTGGCAAAAATTGAAACTAAAACTCCAATAGAATTTCTTACTTTTATAATCTCGTATGGAAAAGATGTTTTACCAAACCTGAGAGTGCCACTTCAAATACTCCTGGCTATCTCAGTATCAATTGCTAGCTGCGAACATTCATTTAGCAAATTAAAATTAATTTTGACATACTCATTTAAAGTTTAGCTTGAGCCTATGACTTTAGTTATTTATTAATTTGCGAGTTTATATTACATATAAAATTATAAAGTTTACGAATGGGGTAGGGGAGGGGGCGCTAAAATGTATTGTGGTCGCGAGTTAGGCTCGCTACGCCACTGTATCTACTTTCGGCTGAGTACTGTATATAATTTTAAAACTAGCTGTTATTTTCATTGTTAAAGAAAGACAAAAAAAAATAAAAAAAAGAAAAATATAAAAATTTTTAGTTTTTGTAACTACTAATGGATCAAGTAATAAAACTATATTAATCGATTTCGACAACAATATAAAGCAGTTTTTATATATTGCACGTTACTCTACTGTATTAGGTAAAAAAAATATCCAAAATAAAATTCAAAAATATGTATATATAAGAAAAAATTGTTTGATAATTTTCCCTCATAATTTTTTTCAATAATTTTTAAGTAAAATTATTGAAGTTAAATATGTTATGCAACATCCTAAATGATCGTGATAATACCTCACCAAAGGGAGGAATAATGCTTCTCTTCGCAATAGATCTAAGTAAGAGACGCAAGTGATAACAGCATTCAAGAAACATACAAATATTTTATCTAGCACTGGTACCTAAATATATAAGTATATTTGTATTTTACCTTTCAGACTTAAGATATAAGTATTTATTGTTAGTTCAAATATATTTAAAATACAGTAAATAATATATGAACAAAGAATTACTTTTAAGTTAATCTATACACATACACGTAAAAACTACTGGATGTATTTTAACAAAATTTTGTGAGGACGTACCTTGGTTCCTGGTCCCAATATAGGATACTTTTTTCAAGAGATATAGAAAGTAAGAGGCTTTCAATTGGTTTGGAATACTGTCAAAGCAAAATTGAGCAAAATATTGGCAGGACGCCCACGTCGTGGCAGGCACTGCTAGTAAATCATAAACCTCTTTTTAAATACAATATTATGTTAATTTAATATAGAATATTTAAATTTTTAATTAGTCAAATTATACTTATTAAGATACTCATACAAATGAATTTTTAAGTAAGACTTAAGTTCTACTTAAAACGAATGTTAGTTCAAAACAAATAAACAACGAAGGTTGGCTGAGGTAACAACAAATATAAGGTGGTAAATAATAAAGAATAATATCAAACACGAGGAAAACTTTGAGTAGTGCTAGACTTCGTTCTTACCAACTGACGATTGATAATTGAATACAGTTTTCTCGTATTCCTTTATCTGAGTTTGGCTGGTTAAAAAGATAATGCTTACAACTAAACACCACCTAAAGCAGATTGCTACGAAGAATACTGAAGACGATGTAGCAATCCAAAAAATGCATTACATTCTAAAAATAAATTTTTTTCTTTTTTTCTGTGTATGCCACTATTTTTGTGGAGTTTGCACAGGTTTGTACAGGAGTTTGGGCATAATTTGGAGGGGGCAAGGGTAAGTTTCCTTACCCCCTTTGGTTTACGGAGATGAAGAGCTGTATACATTTTGATCATAATCGGGGTAGTTTTCTTAACACCCCAAACCGAAAATAATTAATTTTTCGATTCGAATATACTTTGAAATTTTATTCTTTATGTAATATATCCATAAATATATCTGTTCCATTGTGTGTGGTAAAGTTGAGTGTAGGTCACTCCAGTTTTATAAGGTTTTAAATTACACTCAGAATATTTTTACAGTAACGGATTGTAGTTTATTTAAAAAATATTCCATACAGTTATTTTTAACTAAATAAACATTAAAAATTCAAAGCTTTTCATTTTTCTACTGATTCCAACATTCATTTCTAAAAAAAACTTAATATAAATACTGATTTTCCGTTACAGTTAATATTTTCATTTATTTTAAGTTGAAAATTCGGTTAGACCGAAAATAATAAAACTAAGTATGTATTGATTGTATATGATTGTTAAAACCATAGATAACACATAGATGGCCAAATCTCCAAATGTCAAAAACGTGGCTTCAAATGTCTTTTCACATACGGGTACGGTGTGAATTCAACACACTTAGGGGAGTAAAATTTGTATTCACATTTAGGCACTATTACGCGATATTCCATTGCACTTTCCAATTATTTAAATAATTTTGAATTTTTGCACAGAAAATTATTTAACAATTTATTGTTTTTAAAATTTTTTAATAAAAAATAAATTTAATTTTATTGACATTTGTTTGGTGAAATTTATTTGTACACAGTATTGTATTTTTTTGTCTTTTAGGGGATGAATATTTTCAAATCAATTTAGAAAATATTTCAAATTAGCATTTAATCTAAAGTTTTTCGCACATAAATAAATTAGGAAAATACAAAATTCATATTTTTATCAAAAACCAAAAGAATTATTTAATTTTAACATCTAAAATTGAACGTAAAAAAAAAAATATTCCGTTTTTCCAAAATATTTTATACAACTATGGAGAGTTTAGGTGCTGTGGGGAATTTAATAAAAAACAAACACTTATACAATTTTGCCTACCAATACATTCTTAGACTTAGGTTTGTTGACAAGAGACTTAGGTTTTTGACGTTTCAGTTGACTATCTATGTGTTATCTATGGTTAAAACTATTTGACAATTAAAAAAAAAATCAAAATAACAATATTTGTTTGAAAAAATCATAGACATACAAACATATGTATGTATATAAATTAGATAAAAATGTGTGAAATAATTATGTAGTGCACCCGAGCGCGGTACCATATTATCTGGTAAGTAATTCACGTACCATAGGATAATAGTATGTCAAAAATAATAGAAACAAAATTAAGCCAATCTTCCTGCCCAATTGTGATTTTAAGTGTAGGGTTGTCAATTTTATTGAGGCTTGGCAACCTTTGTGGTGGGATCACTACGTATAATTTTGTTTTTATTATTCTTGGCAACTGTTTGAACTCTTGTTTTTGCATCATTGCTTGGGTCCATATATTTAAAGTTACTTTATGACAAATAAATAGTAACATATGCACATTCGGGTGGAACGAAAAAATATTTTTTTCAATTTCAATATAATATATTATAATAGCAGTACAAAGTTGCCATTTGCTATTGTTACGTCAATTGCAAAGTCTGAAACCCAAGGTATGGTTGATAGCAGGGACTCTGCATTCCCTGTAGCAGTTTTTGTCTGTTCTTAAATGACTTTTGTCGTTTATGACACTTTAAACAAATTACCCATATCTCTAGTTTTTCTCTTAGAATAATTTTAACAGGAATTTTTTTTCTTCTGCCATTACCGTAAACATTTTCCTTTGTAATGTCGATCGCAGAATTTGGAACGTTTTGAATTAGACGTTCTTCTGATTATTTTCCATAAGATTCATTCAAAACAATCACTTTAATATCAGTGATAAGTCAAGTGCAACAATTTTCGACTAGATTCCATTCTTATGGAATAGTTGTGTATTAGAGATTATAGTATTAAAAGATATACTTAAAATAACGTCATGTAATTTTTGCTTTTCTGGAGGCAGAACTTCGGACTCTTCTTTACTAGTTGCAAAACATTGTTAAAATGGTTCTTTATGCATAACTGTTTTTCAGTGATAGCTAGGATATTTTAAAACTGCATTGTATTTTTAACTATACCTTCTTAATTATTCCCTTTAGGTATATGTATTTTAAAAACCTCTTAAAAATCCTTATAATTCGATTCGGTACTTCAAGAGAAAGGTAAGTGGTTTACAATTCAACAATTTTTTATTATTTGTTATATATTTTTTTTATAATTGTTTTTATAGTTAACATCTTGATTGTGATTTTCGGTTCTTTAGTTGATGAGGAATGCTGGTAAAAATATATTTAACCTGCAAAATACATATGTACATTTATAATTACATTATATTTACTTAAGTATCTTTGTTAAAAAATTATTGTCTTAAGATTAAGAAATTTGTGTTAATTTATTTGAATGTAAAATAAAAAATAGTAAAATCAAAAGAAATATCGTTTACTTTTACGATATATGTAGTTCATTTGTTTGCAGTTAAAAAAACAGAAACAACAGAAGAATCGTTTATTTTAACGAAATTTTAAGTTTAATTTTATTACAGTTAAAAAAAACAAAAGCAGCGGAAATATCATTTACTTTTACTAAACATTCAGTTAATTTTTATGTTGTTAAAATAAAAGAAAATAAATTAGTCAAGTGCGAGTTATACTCACACACTTAGGGTTCCGTACTATGTTTAGTACAACTTTAAAAATCCAAGTTGTTAAATTTTTCATGTCTTATGAGTCACCCTTTACTTTTAAAATTAAAGAAAATTGCATCACTGTTGGAACACCCTTTAAATTCTATAGAATTATACATGCGCCTATTGCGGTTCAAAAAATAAGGTAATATACGTCAAAAACATGTCACTGATGGAACACCCTTTAGATATTAGTAATTGTTACAGCGGCCGAAGTACAACATCTAGTGTAAACATTTAAGGAGTGTTCCTATTACGGTTCAAAAAATAAGGTTATTTGCGTACAAATCATGTCTCTGTCGGAACACCCTTTAATTTTGTTATTTGCTATAGCGACTATGGCAATTCTCTTTGTATGAATATATCAAGAGTCTACCTATTGCTATTAAAAAAACAAGTTACTATAAGTGAAAAACATGTCACTGTCAGAACACCCTTTAATTTTTAGTAATTCTCATAACGGCCATGGCAACATATCTTCTATACAAACTGGAAGAATCTACTTATTACGTTTCAAAAAATATGTCGTTATACATGCAAAACATGTCACTGTCGAAAAACCCTTTAAATTCTTATTGTTTTTATAGGGGTCATAGTAATACACCATTTGTGAAAATTTCAAGAGACTATCTATTATGGTTAAAAAATTAGTCAATATGCATGCAAATCACGTCACTGTCGGCACACCCTTTAATTTTTACCATTTGTTATAGTGGCCATAGTAATACACATCCTGTAAAAACTTCAAGAGTCTACTTATTATAG
The DNA here is from genome assembly GCA_949628195.1 of Phasia obesa. Taxonomy (NCBI): domain Eukaryota; kingdom Metazoa; phylum Arthropoda; class Insecta; order Diptera; family Tachinidae; genus Phasia; species Phasia obesa. The sequence continues at coordinate 69,814,526 of OX451216.1, read as the reverse complement.
TTAAAAACCTATGCCATATACATACAAATCACGTCACTAACGGAACACCCTTTAATTTTTAGGTTTAATATTGTATACTTGCTTATAACGCGAACATAGTTTAAATGACTGCAAAATTTAAGTGGTTGCTTCCTATAGCTCATGAAATAAAGATATAAAGGCAAATAACACGTCACTTTCGGAACAGCTTATAAATTTTAGTAGTTGATGATATAGTGGCCACAGTTATTTAGCATACTAAGTTTTAATTACTGCTTGCATATTTTTAGTATATTCTTCCTACAGTTAAAGAAAAAATCACATATTCGTAAATAAGATTTAGTATTTCCTACTATAGCGGTCACAGCTATACACCTTTTGTGAAAATTTCAAGCATCTACCTATTATGGTTCAAAACGTAGGCTTTATACATGCAAATCACACCATTATCGGAACACCTTTTAATTTTTAGTTTTATTTTTTAATACTTGTTTATATAGTGAACTAAGTTTTAATTACTGTTTGTAAATTTCAAGTGTATCCCACCTACAGTTCACGAAATATGCACATATTCGTGAATAACACCTCACCATCGGAACACCCGATAAGTTTTAGTATTTGTTGCTATAGCGGCAGCAGCTATACATCGTCTGTGAAAATTTCAAGTGTCTGCCTATTACGGTTCCAGAGATAAAAGGCGCTGACAGACGGACAGACATTGTAGCGAAAACAATAGGGTAACGTTTTTACACTTTGTGTATGGAACCCTAAAAACAGTTGTTTTTACGGATTTTTTCAGTTAATTTTTGAGTATTTAAAATTAACAAAACATTTCATTTGATTTAAATGAATAATGAGTAGACCGATATTTAACTGAGTTTTGATTTATTTTAAATTGCATTTTCAGTTATTTTAACTTACATAATATTTTGAGTGTATAAATCTTTTTTGCAGAACAAAATGGTTTATGTTCTGTTTCCATTTTTTAATCTTATATCAAATATCACAAGCTGTTGCTCAGTTTGCAATTCTTCCTAGAAGCACATGTGCATAAATTTATTTATTTACTACCACTTAAACTCAGATGAATAACGCAATGAATAAAAAGATGAAAAAGCCCAAAACTTAACTTAGTTTTTATCATCTACCAACAACAGAAAGGAATATGCAACACTTCTATTAAGTTTGTCATCAACTTTAATGGTTTTTGCTGTTAGTTCTTATTTCGCACTCCGACTTGGCATTTCGTAGTTTTTTGTTTAACCCACTAACTTTTTACTGAACATACAGACTAAGGAGCATTTTATATAAAATAACAAAACATCCGCTTTGGTAATACCACAATTTAGTCACTGCCTACACTATTGCAATTACAGGCACATATAGAGGAGTATATTTAAGAAAAAACATTTCCCAATAAACACAAAGTCAATAGTTTGAAATATTATGGTTTTATCTAACATAACCTGACTCAAGCATAGAAGGAAATGTAGATATTTTTTTGATATTGATTTATAAAAATCATTTATTTGTCTTATTAGTACAAACCCATCAATAAATATTAATAAATCAATTTTCTAAAAAATTAAACTATAAATTATTATCTCCTGTGCGCTTCGCTACACCTATCCATAAAAAATACAACAAACACTTGAAAGAAAAGTATGGCTGTTATTACGATATTCTCACGTTAAATATATTTTAGTGCGATGCTCACTGTTCCCATCCAAACTGATTTTTACTGGATTATACGTATTAACACGATAATAATTTTTTACTTTTTATGTTAGGTACCACTCCCACTCTCCTAATCCAGTCTGTATTTTGCTAGACTATGCATTAGTATGAGGTTTATTTGTGCAAAGTTTCAAGGCTCTAGCTATTGTACTTCTCCAGGTAATAATAATAATTTTTCATTTTGTATAGGAGGTACCACGCCCACTATTCTAATCCAGTTTGTGTTTCTCTACACAATATATCCTTATATGGGGGTTACTAATGCAAAATTCCAAGGCACTACTTATTGCAGTTCTCCAACCTTTTATTACGTAACTTCTGGAGACAAGATTGCAGAATTTTGCAGCAAAACGAGTATTTATTTTACTCTAACTATAGGAAATTCTCTTCCGCGGTAATACTAGGTTGGTCTGTTTAAAGTTCCTCACTTGAAATCTCTATCTTGATAATTAAACTTTCTGAGTCCGATGTTAGTTTGAGTTCAAATTAAAGGAACTCATGCCTTTTTGTGCTTGATTTTGCAGATTTAGCAATTTGCTTCATTTGTAGTTTATTTTGCTCGAGTCCAGAGCAGCTGAACTAAATTTTGTAGGTAATATTAACGTATTTTTACCCGACTTCAAAAAAGACTCAAGCATAGAAGGAAATGTAGAAGGAGGTTATCAGTTCGTCTGAATTTTGTATGTTCCCGCAGAACTCAGCCATTTCTGAACCGATTTTAAAATTATTTTCTTTATTTCAAAGGATATGCCTACCGTTTGGTCCAGCTTCAAAAACAGTTCATTATTTTGAAACTTAAAGGGTGTTCCCATACAACATACATTTTTTTTACCGTAAAGGGTACCAATTAAAAATATGAAAAAATTGCGTGTTACTATAGTTCCAAACAACAGAAAATAAGAAAAAAATAAATTTAAAATTTAAAGGGTGTTCCCATATGTGACATATTTTGACCTATATGGACCTATCTTTTGAACCGTTATAGACAAAACCTTCAAAATTTGAAAGAATGTCGATTACTATAGCCATAAATAAATATTCAAAATTATAAATTAGAGGGTGCTCCAATTGTTCATTTAATTTGATATACATGGCCATACTTTTCTAACAGTTTTACACTTTACAAAGAACCTATATTGCTAAGTCCGCTATAACAAAAAATATAAAATTTCATTTTGCAAATAAAAGGGTGTCCCAATAGTTAATGTAATTCTATGAATGTGGCCAAACTTGAACTGTTATTGACAGACAGCTGAATTTTACAAGGAACATATATTGCAAAGTCCTCTATAACAAGTATACAATTTGAATTTATAAATTTGAAAACATAAATTATGTAATTTGACCTATATGGCGCTATCTTTTGAACCGTTATAGACAAAAACATGAAACAAACACTATTTTTTCTGTCATAATAAATATTTGGAATTATAAATTAAAGGGTGTCCCAATATTCCATGTAATTTGATGTATATGGCTAAACTTTTAAACCGGTATAGACAGACAGTTGAAATTTACAAAGAATCTTTGTGGCCAAGTGCTTTATAACAACAGATCTTTAATTTAAAATTGTAAATTAAAGGGTGTCCCAATAGGTGATGTTATTTGATCTAAATGGCTCTATCTTTGAAACTGTTATAGACAGAGGCTTGACATTCACATAGCTTTTATTTTTTTTGCGTATAATTTATTTGCTTTAAATCAATTTCTTACAGATTACTTCTTACATTTTTAATTTACAATTGGATCTCATCTATCTGTTTTGAAGTCGCTTTTTTGCAAGAATTATATATAAACATATTTCTAAAATTTAAAAATTTTAAAAAAATTCTTTTAAATTATTAAAAATTAAGTTAAAACAGTAGTAACACATTCTAAGAAAAACAACTCATAAAATTAGTTAATATAACTTAATGTGACTAAGTTAGCCGTTTATTCGACTTCATTTCGTTTTTTTAATTAAAGGCATATAGAATAGAAGAAATTTTTTTTACCCTTAATTGCGCAATTAGAGAATTTATCAATTAGGTGCTTAATTGAGTTCAATTTACCATACAAGAACTTAATTACTAAATTGAGCAATTAGTACAGTACCAATAAAATAGCAACATTTTTTACAGGGTAATTTTTATTCATTTCCTCAAAACAAAAAATGTTTACGATAATAATAAAAACAATGTTTTTTCAGCTGTCATATACTACTTGATTAATAGCTAAATTACATGATGACATTTTCATGAAATCAGTTGCATGAAACCGGTTTTGTGATGGCAAGAGGTGTAGAGAGGCAACGAAAAACAAGTTAGTCCAAGAGAGAATTGAAGAAATTTCATGAAACGATTTCATGGTGTAAGTTACGTATAAGCTTTATTGAGCATGTGTGAATAGTAAATTTAATTGCCCAATTAAGACTAAATTGTCTCAATAAAGAAAACATGTCTGAACAGGGTATTAAACTATTGGCGATGAAGAACGGGATTATTAAACCAAATGGACAAAAGAGGAATTGAAAGCCTTTATTTGTTTTTTTTTTCTCCTCAGGAAGGAATGAAGCTGATAAGGCATTTGTGTTACGCAAATTTGTTTTCAGATTATGTTGCAGATTTTTATCTTATAATGATAGTCATATTGATGAAATTTCTTCAAAGCTTACCAGCCCAACAAACCAAATGTTCGAAAAAATCTGCCGATTTCGGAACGGAAATATTACCGAAATCGTAACGATTTTTATATGATAAGCTTGACACGACTTCGAATCGATATGTAGTTACGAAATCGTTACGAAATTTAGGTACGAAATCGAATCGACATATAGGTACAAAATCGCTACATGTTTTCTGGCGGTACCTCCGTATAAGCTGGAACTTCGTTCTCTGAAAGTTAAATGAATAAAATGATTAGTTAATGATTTCTTATTAAAGGCAATACTTTACCGTAATCAATTAAATTTCAATTGTCCATCCTGCATGTATTTATTAAATTTTTCTCATATTTACTATAATTCTTTTCTGTATAATACAATTTTATTTTCTTACATATAAATCAAAGTTTTGTATATTTTTTTTTTTATTTTTTCAGACAAACTACAGAAATTTCTTACAGAATTCGATACGTCAAGTCTAATTTCCGACAAACTACCGAAATGTCTTAACGAATTCCTTACGACTTCAGAAAAAATCGAAAGCTTTGGTTTAGTGGGAGTTTTCATTCGCCCACAGTTATGTATGTATGTGTGTTAAGTTTTGTTTATTAAATACAAATAAATTACAGTACTGCTAGATCAAAAGTTTTAATTATTTTAAATAAATTTCTTTACAAAATAGAAAAATACTACTAGTTTTTTATAATGTTTAGGTAGTGATAAACTTCGTTCTCACCATGATTGAATAAAATTTCTCGTATTCTATTATCTGAGTTTGGTTGGTTATATAGATGATGTTTACAACTAAACACTACCCAAAATAGATAGATACGAAAAATGTTGAAAAGGAATATAGCGATCCAGAAAATGCATTACATTCTGTTAATGTCAAAACTTGATTTTTTCCTATTATTCTTTTATTTGTAAAAATCGTTGACAAACCGAAACCAGATTTATAACCTAGAATGCGATATTGATAAAAAGGCCATACATATTTATGATTCCAAGAAATTTTTGAGTTTAATCTTTATAGACATGTGAACACAAGTGTTTGCTGGATTATATTAGATGCACGTACTTAAGTTTTGGTATATGTACATATATGCATTGAAGTGAGTGTGTGTATAGTCATTGTATAAACAAATTGTAAGGAAGAATCACATTAGACTCATTTAGCATTTTTCCGCTTGGTAACTTTGCTTTGGTGATGCCTGCAAAACTGTACATACATATTGCGGTAATCGTTGTTGTTTATAACTTTCTTAATGAGATAATACTGCTTGCTGTACGCTTGTAGAGAACAACTAGGGGACAGAAACTTATTGCAACAAGGAACAGCAAGAGGCAGTAGCAGATGAAGAATTACAGGAAAAGGAAATAATATAAATAAATTTACAAGCAGCCACTTTTTAGTATCGCCGTGTCATCAAATTAAACAGCAAAGTTTAGTGACTTGAATTAAATTTTAATTTATTAGGAAAATTTGTAATAAAACTTTTTTATTGGCCATTTTGTTTTTGGCCTGTGTTTGTACATCTGTTGTGTGTGGGTAGGGACAAATTAAATAAAGATTTTGTTGTTTTATACCGTTATATTGTTTAGGACTTAATTTAGATTTGTTTGCATCATGAAATTTTATTAAATTTATTTTTAAGTATTTATCTTTATTTACAAAAGGACCTAACCTAAACTAACCTACAAAAGGACAATGTTTGAATTTAATGTGCTTTGAAAGCAATACAATACAAGGATTTTTCTAGTTTATAATGTAATGCATAATAAAATCTTTTCCTAATATTACAACTTTCTTATACTTTGTTATCGTTACTTGTTATTGTTACTTGTTATCGTGGGTCTTCTTTTGTGAAGCGATAAGCAAATGTCACCTATTTTACATGGTTTCTCTCAGCATGTGGTAGCAACAGTTTAACTTAATCCAGAGCAGCGGAGGTTAGGATTATGCTTTTAATTGAAAAATTTGTTTATTGAGATTTATAGTATTTTCCAAATATTACGTATAGTATTATCTGGCGACTGCATCATTCTCAAAAACATATTATTTAGATAACATGACTTCGTTGTTTACTTCGTCTTAAAACCCAGACTTACCCTGCTTGACATTCGTGCACAAGACATTAATGTTCTTTGAGATCTGTTGATAACAGACAAAGATGAAAACGTAGATTCGCATACAATAGCAAGTGCTATATCCTAAAGAATTACAATGGGTCAGAATCAAAACATTTCGGAATAATTCAGTCATTTTTAAAGAGCTAGGCTAGGATTGATCTAAAATTTGACGTGAGTATTGAAAAGAAAATCTGAGTTTAAATTTTGACTTTGGGCAACATTGCCAGGGGTGGCGCTATGTATATTGACAGTTGGCTACCTTGCACCTGTAAATTTTTTAACACTTGGCATTTCTTCAATTGCCAAGTATCATAACATAACATAAATCGGTAATAGCCCATTCAGGCTGCCACGAAATTAAGTAATTTCGAGCCGAAATTACGAACGAAATCTGAAGTGTTTATACTGGGCTTTTTGTCATTTGAGTTAATTTTGCAAACAGCTGATCACGCTTAGTTGCATTTGTATAATTTAATTCTTTTGCAAAAAGCCTTGGCACAACACTTTCGCATTGATTTAAAATATACACGAATATTAAAAACAACACTACAACAAAGATAATGTACAATTATGTACATTTCCATTATTTCATTCGGCTTTTAAATTTTTTCAAACAAAACGGACTTTCTAGGTGTAAGTATGGTCATGGTTGCAAAAAAAGCTTTTTCTACAAAACCAGCGTTGTCTATCGTAATTTCAAGTTAATTTCGACGAAATTAAGCAGAATGAGTTAATTTGGGCAATGGTAAAATGTATGCGAAATTACGTAATTTCAAGTTGATTTCGGCCGAAATAACGTTAACTGATAAATATGGGAATAATCAGATTTAAAAGCACATAGTTTTGCATGTAAGAAAATTATTAAGCTGAATCTTTTTTAGTTTGAAGGCAGACTACCTCATCTACATTCATGTATACGAGGTAGTATATAAGAAATATATAATATTAGCAGATTCGTTGCTGTTATCTGTTATCAAAGGTGTTCTCTAATCATTTCCTTTTGTTGCGGTGTTGTAATCGGATATGCAGGTAAAGGCAGATGATTGTTTTCTATTCTTTACTTTAAAACGTGAAAAATGACCTTCCACGTTTCAGAGGAAGCCGGAGTTTTTTATGTATTCAAAGCTGTTCTTAATGCTAATTTAAAATTCCTAACTTATAACTTTTTAAAGTACAATCTAATTTTTTTACCCAGTTTGACTGTATGTGTGGCTTAGTTGACCATCGTAGAGTATTGAAAAAATTTGATCATTTTTTTCCCCTTTTAAAATTATATATCACTCATTTAGAGATGTGCCTAATTAGGCCAAACTTCCATTATCTGACAATAGGCCTTAATTTATAGGAGTACCCTTGAAACTGGAAAATCATGCTGTTCTTAGATACTCTAGCTTACACTATATAGGAATCACAAGAAGATAATCAAAAGGAGCGCTTTCGAAATAGCGATCATGTCGCATGCAAAAGCATAGACAGTCACAACTCAAAATTCATCAATTTTTTTTTTTTCATAAACCAGTTCGCAGTTCAAATCGCTAATGATCACGAAAATTTCGTTTGTATCACTGTCTTTTTTAACTGGAAGTTTTGTTTTGTCTTTAGAAATTCGAAAAATAAAACGGAAAATATTTTACATTTTTGTCATTAGTCGGAAAGCTAGCTATAATGGAAATAAACTACATTCAGAGAAAAAACATGATTATGGTATGGTCACAAGAACCATCCTATGTTCTCTGTAAAAATATAAGGATACGATGAATAACTTATAGTTGTTTTTCTGATTACTATGGTGACGATAAACAAGTTGTTGTAACTATTGGATAATTAAATATTTTCTACACTAAAAAAAATGCAACATGGTTGGTTTGAACTATACAATTCTTAAATCACGACCAAATTTTTATTAGTATTTTAAAATAATATTGTATTTATAACCATTATGTATTATTAGTAAACAAATTACGATAAGTTTCCTCGTATGTAGCTACAGTATGACTAAAAACAAACGACTAATATTTGGTTTTTTGAATTTTTGTGTTTAGATTTTTAAAATTATTAGAATCTAATTTTTCTTCCAAAAAATAATAATTTAGAATTTAGTATATAATAATAAATTAACAACCAAGTGCGTGTTTTAATATAAACAAATAAGGTATATTCTTATATTTATACATCTCACTATATTTATTTAATTTATTTCACAATAAAATTTTATATTTTACAATATTATTTTTAAGTTAGATAATAATATGGTTCTAACATAACAATTATGATGTTAAAAATAATATAAGTTGACTACAACTACATAATTCAATCATACTATGTCGCTCTTATATTATAGTTACCTCAACCATGTTTTTTCTTTGCGTGTGTAAACAATGAATATCCATGAACGAATGTTGATTTTATTCTCGATTAAGAGGAGATAACACTCTTTGACAAACATTGTGTAAGACATTCATTTGCAATATACTTTATTATTCGTTTCAGTTGCAAAAGTATTCCATTAATGTTTTTATTTGTGGTAATTTTTAGTTGGCTCTGAAAGATGACGGCTTATTAAAAGAAGGCTTACCTTCATTATTGAATTTGAAATAGACGAAAGCGAGACAAGTTGTACGCCAAATATATGTTGCAAACGGCATATGTTTTGCATAGCTCTGACAGGTTGGTTGAAAGGGACTAAAAAATCATTACGATTTAGTCAGCTTACAACATGTGATTAAAAATACAGTTTTTACATTATCAACCTTCCCAACATTTGTTCTGTCCTAACACTTTGGGACAAAACAAATTATCAAAAAGTTGCTCTCATTGCTTACCGAAGGATGGCTGAATATGATTAATTTTTGCTGATTGCCTACGATTTTTCTCGTTATTCTATGTCTGAGATTGGTTGGTGAAATTGATAATGTTTACAACTTAACACCAGTCAAAGTAGATAGATAGGTAGATGCAGATAATATATTACATTCTGCTAGTATTTAAAATCACCTAATTCGTAATAAAAAAAAAACATGGTTCAACTTAGAGACAACAATACGAACATAAGCCTGACTTCAAAATTTAATCTTTATTTATCGTCATTTTTTTATAGAAACAATTACCAATCGAAATGAGGCACTAGTTGATTGCGAAACAAATGGTTTTGGGCATACAATACTTGGTCAAAGTTTGCTTGGTTTCATTTAGGTACATGTGACTATGTTGCGCTGCATAGCAGAAAGACAGCCAGTTATACAGTTTAAACAGCGTTTTCAATAAAACCAGCTGAACAAATAAAGTAATTTAAATTCAAATTAATATCGGCATGTTATATTTTTCAATTCAATCTCTATTCAATATAATCTCTTTTCAATTTCAGGGAGTAGTAAAGATACGAACTCAAGCCAAAAATAACTTATTTAATCATTGTAAACTTTTTTTTAACAATTACTATTTTTCCCACCAAAGACTTTTAAAATGGTAGTTGTTAAACATTTAGCTCAAAAAATATATTCCATACACAAGAACAACACAGTCTTCGTCTGCGCCATCATTACTAAAACCATCCTCATTAAACTTTTAATCATCGCTGTCATGTCAACGACTTAAGTGGAAAATTATGTGTGAATATATGTAACTGGGTTAAGATTTTTATTTTAACATAATTTAATGCATAAAATTTTTTATTGTCATGCAAAATATTACACGTCGTGTTTTGTTAGACTTGTCTTTGGCTGCATTATTTTGAAGGGGAGCATGATAATATTCTAAAATTTCCAGGGAACATTTGACTGTTTTCCTCTTTCTATAATATGCTAGTCAGCAAAAAGTTTTTATTATTACAATTTTTTGTTGTGTATTTAAAAAAGCAGGGTGCTAATTTATGATAACATTGTGTGTGTTTGTTTCTGCAAAATTGTATAATTGTGTAATAACAAGTTGTAAAGCTGTTTTTTAAAGTTATTTTTAAATTATGATTTTGTTCTAAATAAAACCTAAAGTTTCTGTTTTGGATTTTTGTTAGAAAATTTAAATTTTCTGTTTTGTAGTCTATAGTGATTGCACTAAGGCGTATAATTTATATTAATAACACTTTAGTCAATGAAGCGGAAGTGCTCTGTCAAGTTTTATTGAATTAACTAGCTGTATCCGCCACAATATTTTGTCCAATTTTTCTTTCAAAGTAATATACACCAATACTCTTAATTACGTAATGCTTAAGTTATGGTTTATGTATTTTCAATATATAGAGGTACCCATCCCAGGATAAAATTCTAAAATATATATATTATTTTAAAATTATTGTAGAATTCTGTAAATAGCGTTAATTTCAAAAACAAAAATAATTTCAAAGACAAAAATAAAAGGTGCTGCCATATGTACAGTATCAATGAATCGTTAAAATTGCGTACTTTCACTTCCGTTTCTCTATTTTCCCTCGGAAATGAGATATTTTTATCGAAAAAAGTATCCTAGATTTGAATCAAGATACTAAGGTATCGTCTCAAAGAAATCTTACTAAATTTCATCTAGTAGTTTTTACGTGATGCCAACACAGACAGGAAATCTTAAAAATGTATAATTTGTATTCCATTTCGATTACTAACTGCACCAGAAACAAAATTTTCAAAAAATATTTAATGCACAGTAACCGTCGTGTTATGCTTTAAACACATAGACAACAGCGGCTACTGCGCTATACGACTACAAATGCCGTTGGCTACAATCGTCGCCGTGTAGTCAGCTATTGAATTATATTGAAGACGACAGCTACATACTTCAAAACTATAAAAGTATTGTAGAAATACATACATATTTTACTCAAAAAAAAAATTACTTTTTCAAAAACTACTTTTTTCATATCATAACAAATTCATAAATTTATTTGCTCAAAACCTTTTGATTGTAAATGCATTTTTATTTTTAATTTTGTTACATTTTCTTTTGTTGGATAAAACAAAATTGTAGCAAACAAAAATAGAAATTAGCCTAAGTTGGCTACAGCCACAGCCATGTAAATGATGTCGTCAAAATAATCGTCTTCATAGAAACGTGTGTATTTTAATTATGACAGGTTATAGCCGTCGCACATAGGGGTATTTTGCCAATCTAGCCGGACATTACTTTTTTTTAGCTTATATTGGCTCTAAGAATGTATTGAGTGCCCCTAGGTTAATGACACTGCAGAAAAATCGGATCAAGGAGAAAAAAGTACCCCTTGGAAGAACTAATCCTACCTCTGAAAAATTCAATTTTTTTTTTAATTTTCCCGTAATTTTGTTTAGCAATTACAACTTTTAAGGTCAAAGAATGTTCAAAAACTTAAAGTTGGACTCAAGAAATTCTTAAATGCTATTTTTAGCTCCGCCCCTTTTGAGGGCGGTGAAATAAAAATTATTTGAAAAAATAATGCAATTATTAAAAGAAATAGATTACATACTTCTTAAAACTTAATTTATTTTTATGGGCAGGGGGAGGCATTCCTCCAATCCCACCCAAAACGTCCCTGTGAAAAAAAAAAAAAGATTTTTTTATTTTTTTTGCCAATTTCCCAAAAATATTAATTTTTAAACTTTCCAATGCCTAACCAATCCTAAAAAAATATTTTTGTAATTTGTTACTTAATAGTATTTTATTTATCGGCAACTAATTAATTTATTCATTGTAATAACTTATATCTGATTGTAACGATAAATTTTATTTAAAATTATAACAATTAATTTATTGAAAATAATTTCTCCTTTGCACTAAGATGATGATGAGTGCCATGGTTCTTCTTCGTCTGATTCTTCAAAGACCTCTTCCAAATCTGAATCCTTTTCAGCGTTAAGTACAGGTGGAAGCATGAAAGAAATTGCTTCTTTCGTAAAAGGTAATGACCTTTTTTCGGAGTGGGTCTATTAAAGAGTGGGCAGAACTTAGCAAAAGCCTATGAATAGTATCTATGAAAACTCTTTAGCAAAATTCTGGCTGTAAAGCCGGAAATGTTTGTTTCGTGCCTCAGCCGCTTCTTCAGATAACAGCCTAAGAGGCAACACTGCCTATTCTAGGAAATCTGCGTCACTTTTTCGAAGTTTTCTTTTTTCAGTCATTAGACGTTTGCATTTTTGGAATAAATAAATAATGTTTTTGATTCGATTATTGTTGTATGTTGGCCAGCTTATTTGTAGTTTTTAACAAAATTAATATCTTTTGGTGTTCTAAAGAATGAGCCGGAGAGTTGTTGTTCGTGCTAAATATCCAGATGCAGTAAGAATGGTGAGTAAATGATGATATTTTTTTTCAATTGAAAGTAATGATTATTGCTTAATTACAATTACTTGTAATTTGTAATTGGAAATTTTCAATTCCAATTCCATTTAAGTAGTTATAATTGACTTTATTCCCTGATTTAAATTACAGTTACTTGTAATTTGTAATTGCAAATTCTCAATTACACATTACCTGTAATTCCAATTGTAATTGTGTTCTGCGAACATAATTTTTCAAATTAGGTGATAATATTAAAGAAAAATTAGGAAAAATTAATTTTTAGACACCAGCAGGAGCGGAATGCACATTTTCTAGACAACCACGTCCGTCATCAGCACTCTTGTATCTACTTAGGGTAGTGTTTAGTTGTAAGCATCATCTATTTAACCAATTTTTCTTTAATATTATCATCTAATTTGTAATTTAATTAATTCTTTCTTAGAGAGAATAAAAACGAACTTAAGCTTGATTATAAAATTTTCATTTTATGTAAAACATAAACAGTTAAACTAATAATAATTAAAATTTTCAAAAATAATTTTTCAATTTTAAGTATAACCAGCCGCAGCAACAAAGGTGTTATACTATAAATTTTTATCTATTATGTTGCTTTAAAACTGTCACGTCCCATATGTCATTACATGATCATTAAAAGTTCTATTTGAACTTTTAAAACAAGGATTATAAAGTTTTTTTTTTAATTCATACGAGTACAATGTGAATGTGAATTGAAAACATTTTCCTATTTATTTGGTCATCTGCTGTTTGTTCAACAACCCATATGGATACATTGCAATCGTTGATTCATTGATAGCATTAAATTTCGGTTGTTTTATTCATGGTTTTAATGGTCTTTGCAATTAGTTTTGTGTCAACTGTATTAAAGTGAAAAAGCATGCAATAGTGGTATGATGAAGGAGAGGTTAGACATTCCAAATATTTTAAAACATGGCTTAAGGTACGGTCACATTAGACAAACATTTGCCTGAAATCGTCAAATATTTGTTTGCCATAGTCTGACCACAAAATAAAATTGATAGGCAAACAACAAAACAGCTGATTCTTGGCAAACAAAATTATTTGCCGGCAAACCAAAATCTTCCTAATGTGACCACTCATCGGCAAATATATTTTTCTTTTTTGGGCAAATAATTTTTTGTTCTTACAAAATTTTTGTAAGAGCAAATAGGGGCAAACAATAGTTGATTCCAGCAGCGTTTTTTTACTTTTTAAACTTTATTATTAGCAAATAAAATTAAATTACACATGATAACACACTGTTTTTAGGGTTCCACATCTAAAGGCTAAAAACGTAACACCTAATGTCGCTACAATGTCTGTCTGTTCGTCTGTTTCAGACATTTTTTTCTCTTGAACAGTAATAGTGCTCACGCGTGAAGCTTTTACAGAATGTGTATTGTTTTTATGATACAACAAATAATAAAATGAAGTACAGAATTAAAGTGTGTTCCAATGGCGACGTGATTTTGTTATATATGGTCTAAATTTCTTAACCGCTATAGCAGACCTTTAAAACAACTATATATATAAATTTTAAAAATTCTAAAAATTAAAGGGTGTTCCGGGCCTAGTTAGTAAGAAGGTTAGAAAAGCTTAAATGCCGATGAAACGCATGAGTAGAAGAAGATTAGTAGAAACACATCATCCGACTCTCATTGCGATTCTCAATACTGCTAGATCTCTTATGGACGGTAGAGCAGGAGTAAGTGTATACTCAGCTAAGCTGAACATGTCCTGTAATCTGCGTTTGGGTGAGTACGTCTCCGTTTACCAGGTAGAATTGCTTTGACTACTGAATGCTTTGGATCACCTACTAGAATGTCGGGTGCAGGGAAGAATGGTTCTCATTGCACTTGCCAACCATTCGGTTATAAAACACACGAGGCAGGTGAACGTGTACTCCAAACTAGTGATGGAATGTGTTTTAAAACTTAACAGATGTTCCTCGGTTAATAAGGTAATATTGAAATGGGTTAAGGAAAACATAGGCACGGCAGAGAATAAGCAGCAGACCAACTAGCTAAAGGGGCTGTGAATTTCTGTGGAGTTGAACCTATATTAGCACTGGGTAATGTCATAATGTGATCTAAGGTCTTACAATGAGTGAATTCATTAAATCTGAAAAGGTGGAGGGCGATCACTTCGTGTAGGCAGGCTCGAGTGGTGCTCAAGGAGCCCATGGGAAGGTCACTAAGGTACTCAGATACAATAGGAGTACCTTTTGCGTTCGCTGACGAAGTTCACTGACGAAGTGGCGCGCACAGCCAGTTATTTATAAAATGTTTAAAACAATAGCATATAACCTTTTATAACTGAAGCAATAGGTTTCTGCGTTTTTCTTTCATTGACAGTTTTGTTTGAACAATTTTTTTCTGTTTTTTAAACGACTTCAAAAAACAAGGAGACGTCTGAATGTTGCTTTTTTTTTGTTATGTATGTGGGTGTCCCTATAGGTGACGTAATTTGACCTAAATGGGCCTATATTTTGAACCGTTATAGACAAAACCTTGAAAATTTGACAAAATGTCGATTATTATAGTAAAAAGTATAAATAATCAAAATTAGAAATAAAAGGGTGCTCCAATAGTTCATTAAATTTGGTGTGTATGGCCATACTTTTACAGTTTACATACAGTTGTACACAGACCATTGAAATTTACATAGAACCTGTATTCCTAAGTCTGATATAACAAAAAGTATAAAAAATTGAATTTTGAAATAGAAGGGTGTCCCAATACTTAATATAATTCTGTGTATGTGGCCAAACGTTTGAACTGTTACAGACAGACAGCTGAAATTTACCTGTATTGCAAAGTCCGCTATAACAAGTATACAATTTGAATTCAGAAATTAAATTCAAAAATTTAGAAATTAAATTCAAATTGTAAATGATGTAGTTGGAGATATATGGCCCTATCTTTTGAACACTTGAAAATTAGGCAGAATATCCACTATTGTGAAAATAGCTTAACTTTTGAACAATAATCGGGAGATCCTTGACATTCACAAAGTCTTTACTTTTTTTCCCTCTTATTTTGGCGCATATTTTATTTGGTTTAAATCTTATTTTTACAGATTACTTCTTACATTTTTAGTTTAGAATTAGTGCCCATGTATTTGTTTTGGAGTCGGTTATTTTTTTCGGAAGAATTATAGGTAGATATCTTTAATATTTAATATTTTGTGTCTTTTAAGCATATATTTTATATTATTTTTCTACGTAAAACTAAATAAATTATTGTTTTTGTTTAGTTTTTTGCAACAAAAAATTTAGACACTATGTGATTTTAAATTGTAAGCGATATTTTAGAATGTAGTTTGTAGTAAAAGTAAGTTAATAATTTGTCAAGAACAATATTTTTTATGACTGCAATAAAATTAGGATAAAAATATATAAAATGTTTACTAAAATATTTGCCTTTTCTGACTGTAACTTAGAGTTTCGATATAACTTGATTGCGAGCACCTACACACAGTCATATAAACTCGTGACCTATCAAAACCGTTTAAATGCTTACGTTTTCAAAAACATTATTATTTCAGTTTAAAACATTTACGTTTTTTGTTTCAAATGTTAAAATATCATCATTATTTCAGTTTAAAATGAAAAACTTTTTCTAAACCATAAATAGCTTAAGCTGTTTTTATTTCAAACAATTTTATTCGTTAAACTACACCGCAGAAAACTTTTGTGTTGACTTTCAAAAAGTAACAAAATATGCATTTCACAGCTACTGACATTTAGTAAAGTTTTGTAATAGTATTGGTTTTTAAATTTAAAACCACAAAAATATAAACGCGTTGTTAGAAACTTTGACGTTGCTTTTTGGTATTTGTATGAATGTTTGTTTTTGATATACAGTGGGGAGCAGATGTGAGTACTTGTTTGAATTTCTTCTATTGATAGGTGTATACAAATAGTAATAACTAGCTGTGCCAGCCTGACAATATTTAGCTCGGTTTTGCTTTGAAAGTATTCCACACAAATTGAAAGACTCTTGTAGTGCTTCAGTTATAGTTTATGTATTTCATTTATATAAAGGTAAAATTCTTAAATTTATAAAAAATTCTAAAATTATAAGAATTATTGTAAACCTCTGTAAGTGGTGTTTAAAATATTTTAATAACAAAGTAGTTCCACAAAGTAAAAGTACAAATTTTAATCAACTGGCGCCCTCTACTGCGTAATAATTTCTAAAATATCCCACTTTCAAAAATAAAAAGGTGTGTGGTAAAAATGTAACCGTGTTGAAAATATCCCAGTTTTAAACCGAAAATTTCAGTACCTTTAAACCGGAAATTGCGTATTTACTGCTTTTTCACCACTTTCTCATGGTAATAAGATATTTTTGCGAAAAAAAGTATCCTATATTAGGATCAGGATACTAAAGCACCTTATCACACAAGTTTGTTAAAATCCATCCAGTAGTTTTTTCGTAATGCGAACACAAACAATGAAGGACAGGCAGACGGAAATGAGTTACTATTTTATACTATGCATAGATCACCCGGTTTTTAAAATTTATTTTTTTCGTTCTTTCTTAGTTAGGTCTTAACAAAACTGCCGTTACAACAAATTAAAAAAAGAAATGTGTAACAATAAGCAATAAGACAAAGTTTAATAACAACAAAATAGCTCGTTTAGCTCATACTTGTTCCCAACCAAATTAGCAGAAAAATTTTATTTTTTCGATTTGGTTACTATAATCTTGAGTTTTCTTAAAGTATGTACGAGTATACCTTTGTTTTCAATCGTATTTGAATAACTTCATATACCAAAAAGTGTTGTTTTTTAATTTAAAACAAAAAGTTAACATTTTTTAAAACAATGATCAAACTATGGCGAACCGTGAAAAATTCGATTATAAATACGCCAAAATTAATAATTTAAGCCAATCATGTTATTAAGTCTTTTAATTTTTTTTTTTAACATAATTGTTAACAACTGAATAATAAATAAAATAAAATAAAATAAAAGATTAAGCCTCATTATTATAACTAGCCTTTAGCTAAAGTTAGGATTTTGTTGGAGCGATAAGTAGTTTTTCCTTATAATAATGAGAATAATGCTCATTGCTATAACTTGTCCATATAGTACGTTATAGTTAAAAGTGGTTTTTAGCTTACTTTTAATAACGAAGAACTATTTATCGGTCCAAAAAAATCCTAACTTTAGCTAAAGGCAAGTTATAAAAATGGACCTAAATCTCTTTATTATTACCATTTATATGCGCCTACAAATGCAGAAAATACAAACATGTACACATTTTTGTTCCCTACTGTACATGACGTACATACATATGTAATTACAGATATAATTTTATTATTTTTTGTTAAAAAAAATTTAAATTTGAATACAGCTACAAATACAACTTTTACTTAATTGTAAGGTGCTGAGGGCTTTTATAATATTTTTGAGAACTAACAGTGTCCGCTACATCATCAGCGTCCTGTTAATATTTTATATGTAATTTCCTTTTCTTGTGATAGTAATGACCACCAAATTTTAAAACTCTTTATTAACTTTATAGTCCCGCCAGTATGGTTTAAATATTTACTTTGTATACAGGTACCCCACTGTGAATTGAAAAATTTTTTTCTTTACATATCTTTGTCTGATTGATTATATGCAAATATCATTTCATTGTTTTAATTGCCTTTTGTTTGAAAAATCATAGTTGAGGTAACCATAATCTAAGAGCAACATATTATGTAAAAATTACATGGTTGTAGTCGTTATTATTAAACGTACTAACAATATTGGTATAATAGAACCATATTATTGTCAAACTTGACAAAATATAAACATTATATAGTTAAATTTAAGTATAATAGTATGATTAAAAACTCTAAAATGACATATGGGTAGACCTGTTTGTTTAAAAAATTTCCATAATAAAATACACAATTATTTGTTATTTTATTCATTAAGGATTTCACATAAAAAATGACGATTTCATTAATTATATGAAAACATGATATTTACTTTATATTATAAATGATGATTAAAAATGTATACAAATTCACAAGGAAAATATATTTAAAATTATTTTATTATTAAAAAAAAAATACATATTTGCAAAGTCAGATGAGGAATCCAAATTTGGGAGCTTAACCAGAAAGCCTCCTTTAGCCTAGGTGGTAGACCGTTTGCAGCTCCACTCAAAACCACCTCTGATCTGCCTCTGTAAAATTTCACTAAGATATCTTCAGTGTTTCATGAGACACCGAATTATGTCCAAAATAAATCGTTTTCAAACCACTGTGCATACGAACAAATTTAATATATTTTGTTGATTTTTAATATATATAATGGTTAACAAAAATATTTTTTATTTTGGAATGGTTATAAAAAGTTGGTTGTGAACCATGCACCATGTTGCACTTGTTGGACGCGGTAATAATTTAATTATGAAACTTTAACTAAAACTTAAAAAATAACCTTTGTCGAAAACAACTAAAATATTTTTATAGCGATACGATATATTATTACAGAGATATATTATTACAGAGTGGTTCTTATGACCACAACCATGTTTTTTATCTGCAACACTGATACAAATATTTGCTGTACTGTTATCTTTTGTTGTTTCTTGAAACCTCCTTCAAAGCTTTGCATGGCAGAATGTATACTAAAATTTTGCTAGGAACTATAGGAGCATGAAAAAAGGCTCAACCTAGTAAGCTTTAGATTCTATATATTTTAGGTTTACTTAACTCTTCTTTTAAAGAGTTCTAACAGGCAACCCTAGGACATTGGCATCTAATTTATATAAAATTTATAGAAAAGAATTAAATAAGATATTATTTCAGATATCTTTCAGAAATTGATGACATGATGAAATGAATGGCTGTTCTAGGTCTTTTTACTAAGAATTATGTAAGTTTGGTAACTAAATTATCGGCAAGAAACTCACGATTTCCCACGACATGTCTCGTAGATATCGTGTGAACCTATTCATATATTTTTGTGTCACAACTCTGACAGACTTACTATTTGATTATACACTTTTGGAGATGTTTTGGGACAAATTTGTTCAGGATAGTGGAAAGGGCAGTGTCTTAAATTTCCTGTTTAAAAAATAAAAGATACTGTCAAGTTTTCAGTATCAATTAAATTGGTGAAATTGTGCACTCTTAATTTTTATCTCTATTTTCCTTGGATATACGATATATTTTTTGGTAAAGATTCTCCTTTTAGACCGCGTTGCTAAACTCCTAACCTGCTCAGGTAGTTTTTACATAACAATATTTTTAAAAATATTTCACATCCAGACCCGGTCTTGTAACCGTGTATCATCGATATGCTCAGAACCAGCAAAGTCATGTTATGTTTGTTGATTCGCGCATTTGTTGTTTCTTAGTGGCGAAGCAAATCTTATTTGTTTTCGTGTTGCTTTGAAATTTCTATGTAAATGTTCGATACATCATTTAACTTTGGTGATCTAATATCTCCGTCTTCGTTGGCAATTACGCACATTGTATATCCACATATAACTTTTGACAAAGAAAATTTTTATATGTACATATGTCTTCTGCTGCAGTTTCTTTTAAAGCCAGAATTAGCTAAATAATTTTTTCTTCTGGGATCATTCGTCAGAATTTTATTTATGTTGTAATGTCATACGTGTCATTAAATTCTTAAAAATTTTTTTTTTCTTATAAAAATTTGTTTAAGAAATTATCAAATCAATTACACAGCTGGCGTGGTAATTTTTGACATCATATAAAAATATTTTCAATATAATTCAAAAAAGTTTCTTCCTACGTTGCATATAATTTAAGCATTATATCACCCGTCGTTCTATTCTTCATCATTTCTTTTTTTAAGTGAAATTTATTACTTTTGCATAATTTTGTATAAAGACTCCTTATTCTTTAGTACAATAAATAGTTCGTCGTTGCCTTGTGCAAATTTTATAATATTTCATATTGTTTTATTACAAAATAAAACAATTTGTCTTTACATTCAACCATATGCCAGTCATTTGTATTCATATGAACAACAAACACTTTTGCACAGTGCACACGTACACGCATAAGTTTTACATTCATTTTCACACATACATACATCCATACATACATACATATGTACGTACATATATAGACTTCTCCAAAGATGTTTAACAATTGTAAGGAATTCTCATGTACATAATTTCAAACAAATCGTGAACATTACTTTTCATTTAACAAGCACAGAGGAAGACATTTTTCATTATAAATATAATTTTATTGCCATTTAGTTAAATTTAAATATTTGCTCTACATGTTCTTTAAAAGTTTATTTGTTTTCTTTGCTAATTGTTTGAATAAAGTTTCAGTTGAAAAACTTTTACAATATTTTCGTTTAAAATAAATATAATTTAAAATTGTTAATACGAATTACTTACTTAAGTAAAACTAAAAATAATTATACCACACAGCACTGCAGAGTGGGGCAGAATCAAAATATTTTGGAATAACTCTGCCATTTGTAAAGAGCTAGGTGGAGTGATCCAAAATTTGGCATCAGCATAGCAGAGGAATATCTCAGCTTAAGTTCTGACGGTGCACACAATCCACATGCCAGGGGCGCTATGTGGTCTCAAAGTTGGGTTCCTCGCCCCTGCAAATTCTTTTAAAGCTTGGCATCAATTTTTTTTTTATTTTTAAAAATTATACCTTGTCTTAAAGGTAGATAATAGTTTTAAAATGATGGTTTAGTATTTAAATTATGTTTTAAAATGAGCGATAAGCATTCCAAAATTAAAATTTTTGATATTTCGACGTCCAGTTTTTTCAAAATATTTTAAACAATAAATAAATTAATTATTTAGGCTTAAGTTCTTAATTATTAAGAGGTAGAGAAAAATTAGACACCAGCATGCATTTTCTAGGCAGCGAGGTCCGTCATCAGCACTCTTCGTATCTCTTTATAATTAAGAACTTAAGCCTAAATAATTAATTTATTCATTAAAAATAGTTCAAATAAAATTAAAATTCATATTATTTTGCTGAAAAAAAATTTTAATTTTTGTCCCATTGTGTACAAATTTTAAAATACTTACGAAAAATTTTAAATTTCATGTCAAATTTTTCAGTTTTAGTTTGTGCGTTGATAAGTGCGGTCGCGATTTTTTTTCAAGCTCGCATTAACAAAAAACAAAACATACATTGTGTGAATAATTTAAAACAAAAACAAAAAAAAAACAAACCTGTTTTAATACAACAACAAAGTTGTTTGTAAAATATTTTTTTTTCTTTTTCTTTCGTCTTTTTTTTATACAACGGCATATTGAATTGCTACTTTAAAAATAAAACAAAAACAATAAAGGTTAATGAGCCTCTTTAATTTAAGCAACAAAAATGTTGACAATGTTGAAATAAATAAAAACAAAAAAACTAGTGACAATTTGTGTATAAATGCTACGCCAGTTCTACGTACACAATCTTGTTCCTCGCTGTTGTTATGCGATGAGAATAAAATAACTACAAACAAGTCCCCTTCTAAACTCAGTATTACCAAAACTAATATGGATAGTGTAGAAAAACCTAAGACCCAAGTAGGAATGGACAGATACATAACTGTACTGTAAAGAGGTCGAAGCCCTAAATCTTCCCAGATTCCACCAATGGGTAAAGTACAAAAAGACAAGGACTCTAACGGAATAAATTCCCATAATCGTTTTGCTATTTTAGATAGCGAAACAAGTGAAAAAAAACGGCACCCAGGTCGTTCAAACCACACCCAATTTATTTAAGGGAGCAAAACTCCAGCGACTTAATAAAGAAGTTAATTTCAATTATTGGTGAGAACACATTTTATGTAATTCCAATCAAGCGTGGCAACATTGATGAAACAAAAATACAATTTATTAATGAAAACAGTTATCGTAAAGTAGTAAACGAGTTTGAAAGCTGCAGAAAGAACTTTTATACATATCAGCTGAAGAGTAGTAAAGGACTACAGGTAGTTATAAAAGGTGTAGACTCATACGTTGATCCAGTCGAAATTAGAGATGGCCTCCAAAAAGCGGGATTTAAGGTAAAAAGTGTAGACAACCTCAGAAATCGAGAACGTGTCCCTCAACCTCTATTTCGCGTTGAACTGGAACCTGGAGATATGCGATTGAAAAAGAACGAAACGCACCCTATCTATAATTTAAGATATCTGTTGCACCGCAAAATAAGCGTAGAGGAACCGCATAAGCGATCAGGACCCGTAGAGTGTCTAAATTGCCAAGAATATGGTCCGGTTTGCGTTGTGTGTGGAGAGCTACACTGTTCCGCCCAATGCGACAAAGCAAGGGATGACTCGAAAGTTAAAAAATGTAGCAATTGCGGTGGAAACCACACTGCTAACTACAGATGCTGTCCAGTTTTTTCCATGGTAAGGAAAACCACTCAAAAATCAAATACTCCTGCTAAGCACCCACAATATCGAGCAAATGCTCATTATCCTAAGTTAGCCCAACCAACAAGACAACATATTTCATACGCTGATATGGTAAAACCCAATCATACTGCAGTACATAAAGCGACACCGACAACTAATTCTACTCCTAATTTGCAATCGCATCCTAAAGAACAAACACCATCTGGTAATTTTAATCGTCTCGAAGCAAGCATCGAGACATTAGTGCATTCGATAAACAGTTTTATGAGCTCTATGAGCAGCATGATGCAAGAAATGGTACGCATGCAATCAACTATGTTGCAGGCGTTACTTAACAAACCATGAACTGTTTAAAAATATGTTTCTGGAACGCAAACGGCTTGCGCCAGCACAAAAATGAACTCGAGTACTTCCTTAAGAAGGAACAAATTAATGTCATGCTGGTTTCAGAGACTCACTTAACAACAAATAGCTTTTTTAAAATAAATGGCTATATCTTATATGACACCAAAGACCCCCGTGGCAGAGCATGTGGTGGTTCAGCAATACTAATAAAGGCTCGAATCAAACATTATTTACTGTGTGATTTTTGTGAAGATCACCTACAAGCAACAAACATCTGTATTGAAGAATTTCATCAAAACTTAGTTATTTCTTCAATTTATTCACCTCCTAGGTTTCAAATATCAGAGAGTCAATACAGCGATTTCTTCAAATCACTAGGTCCCTGTTTCATAGCATCAGGCGACTACAACGCTAAACATACGTTTTGGGGATCACGCCTAATAACTCCAAAAGGACGTGTTTTGTGTGACACAATTTCAAAAATGCGTCTGAATGTGATATCGAGTGGACAACCCACCTATTGGCCTACTGATCGACAAAACATACCGGATGTTATTGATTTTGGCGTGATTAAGGGTATTCCAAGAGAAACGATTAAAGCTGAAGCGTCACTTGAATTATCCTCAGATCATTCACCCACTATATATGGGACAAACAAAACATCATATCACCAATGACTACCACAAGCATTAATTGGTTGAAATATAGAAAGTATCTTAGTACTCATTGTTCGGAAAACATCCCGCTAAGAACACCTGAAGACGTAGAGCGGAGTCTTATTGATTTTGACCAAAACCTCAAATCAGCTGCCCAACATTCAACAATAGCCCGACAATTAGCTAGATACAATCAAATTTATTCTGCAGATATCGAACGGCTCTTGGCTGAAAAAAGAAAAATTCGTAGAGAATGGCAATCACAGAGATCTCCTCAACTCAAAAGCAGACTTAAAGAATGCACGAACCGGCTAAGAGACATGCTGGAATCTCGAAGAGTAGCATCCCTGAAAAACTATTTGGGAGACCTAGACGCAACTCCTCAATCAGATTATTCGTTATGGCGTGCTTGTAGCAACCTTAAAAGGCCAGTCTTACGTAAGCCTCCCTTGCGAACTTCAGCTGGAGGCTGGGCAAGGAGTGATACCGAAAAAGGAAATTTATTTGCTGGACATTTGAAAAAGGTTTTTACCCCAAATATATCGACTGATATAGTTGAGTTGCCAGTTCTCGAGGCTAGTGCTGCAGTACCGATAAGATTTGAATTTGGTGATCTTGAAAAGGCAATAACGGATTTGAACACCAAAAAAGCCCCTGGCGTTGATAAAACCACTAACAAGATGTTAATTGAGTTGCCCCGTGTAGCTCGCAGAATCGTTCTTTTTATTTTTAATGCCATTTTACGTTTTGAGTACTTTCCCACAGATTGGAAGGTGTCGTTGGTTACCATGATTCCTAAACCAGGAAAAGACCACACAAAAATTGAATCATACAGACCTATAAGCCTTTTGTCAAATATGTCAAAGCTGTTTGAGAGGATGTTAATAACTAAGCTTAACCCTATTCTAAGCGACAAAGGGTGTATTCCAAACCATCAATTCGGCTTCAGGAAAAAACATAGTACGATCGAACAAACTCACAGGTTAGTCAATGTTGTTAAGAAGACATTTGAAGAGAGAAAATACTGCTCTGCGCTTTTTATCGACGTTTCTCAAGCATTCGATAAGGCATGGCATGAAGGCCTAATATATAAGCTAAAACTGAATTTGCCCGTAAACCTATATAAGCTGCTAGATAGTTATTTAACCGAACGAAAATTTATTGTGAAAGAAGGAGATTTTTTGAGCTCACCCCAGCCAATCGAAGCCGGAGTTCCCCAAGGTAGTATATTGGGGCCCTTTTTATACTTATTGTATACTTCAGACATGCCAACTAGTAACCGAGTTCACACATCGACATTTGCTGACGACACAGCTTTTTTGAGCATTCACGAAAGACCCGAAGTAGCATCACGATATTTACAAGACCACATATCCAATTTAGAAAAATGGTTGAAGAAATGGAGAATAAAAGTGAATGAACAAAAATGTACTCACATAACTTTCACACTGCGCAGAAAATCTTGCCCCCCTATTCGGATAAATAACCAAACGATACCTCAGCTTTCAGATGTCAAATATCTCGGCATACATCTTGACCGGCGCCTTACATGGAAACGGCACATAGAAACAAAGTTAACGCAAATGAAGTTGAAAGCAGTCCAACTAAACTGGCTAATTGGCAGAAATTCTACTCTAGCTTTAGACTGCAAACTTTTATTATACAAGTCAATTCTAAAACCAATATGGTGTTATGGCATTCAATTATGGGGCACTGCCTCAGCTACCAACGTAGAAAAAATTCAAAGGCGCCAAAATAAGATTCTACGTATTATTACATCTGCTCCCTGGTATATAAAAAATTCGAACATCCATAAAGATCTAAACGTGCCATCAGTTAAAGCAGAAATAGCGAAGCTTGCCATAAGGTATTTAAAGAAGCTTGAAACTCATCCGAATCCACTGGCCCGTAACATACTAACTGAACCTGGTTACATTCGATTAAGAAGGAGGGACACTGCTTCTCTCATCCGTACATGAGAGGGATAACCCACAAATTACAGTAACCGTGAAACATACATTTTTTTGTTCAGCACTGGTTGGACTTAACAAGTATATTTTTAGACTTAAGATATGAGTAATTATTGATAGTTCAATTATATTAAAGATACAATAAATAAAAATTGCGAAAAAAAAAATGTCAAATTTTGGATCAATCGGCCTAGCCCTTTAAAAATAGCTGAGTTGCTTTCAAAATATTTTGATTCTGCCTCAATGTGCACTGTAGGTTATAATATAGCTACTTTTATAAAACATTAGGATTTAATTACCATTTAAAATTTGTCTTAAAAGGACCAAAATATGGTATGGTCCGGTTAAGACAATTTCCTCGAAGCAATGAGGCATTATTACTAGCGCTTCCTAACAAAGACGAAGTGGTAAATGATAAAGATGTATAGTCCCTCAAGAAAATCTCATTTCTGATTTCAAGATCGTTCAAATTCGACATTAAAGACTCTTCTGCCTGGGGCTTTCCCAACCATAGAAATGAGTAGACACACACTAGTTGACGTCAGCACCTTTTTTGCAGCACGAATATGAGCAACAATGCGCAAAAAGACATGAACCAACATGTTTATAAGACTAAGTTGTCAACGAGGGTAAATTTGTTTTTTTACAAACAAAACTAAATAAATAAAAAACGCGTGTTTAATATGCCGGTCCATAGTGTTAAATATTTGTTGATTAAATGTCTAACAAATGCATTATTGCGTTGTTATTCGATTTTAATATCTAAAACTAGCTGACCTGCAAAACGTTGTTTTGCCTTCAATTTCATTTACATAAGTATGTACATACCCAGCCAAATTTTTACTCACAACTTCAGTCGGAACAACTTCTTAAATGCATTACTTAGTAGCTCTCTTCGCCACTCGCTGCATTACATAGAAGCTATTTTATAACTACTTCCTTATAATGAATTATATAACTTATTATTTTCTTGTATAAAATAATACATTTAGTTTAAAAACGAAAATTGATGTTTTATGATATAGTAGGTATAACTTTTAGATATAAATATTTTAAATATGCTAATATTTACAAGACAACGTTGTTTACCTTGTCATGACCTCACAAAAATAATCACCGAAGCAAACATGTGCCCAAATATCAGAACCTCACAAAATAAAAACCTTCGCTGGAAGTTACCGTTTATTAGAATTCCACACCAAAATGATCAATCAGATTGAGTTGAACAGCGAACTGGAATTAATTTTCTAAGTAATGCACCTAAAAATAAATTGCACAATTAGAAATTAACGTTTGAATTGATTATCGATGCGTACGCTAGAAAGACTGTTCAAATGAATCAACTGTCAAAAGTTTATGCACTCAGCGCCATTTTAATGTGTGACAAAAAATTGCTACAAGAAAAATTGTGACAAATTTGCTGAAAAAAACCATTGTTGCAAAAAACCATTAACGTTGTCTATCATGAAGATGGCGTCGTAAAACCTCCATACAAAATATATGGGAAAATGAATTTTCTTGATAATTTTTGGGGATATTTCGGGTATTTTCATGGGTATTATTCTTGTTTGGCCGAAGAGCAATTTAAAACACACGAAAATAAGTGAAAGAATTTTGCAGCAAGGATGGGACGGTTTTAAAATAAATTAAAGCAAACTATGTAGGGTATTTGCGAAATCATTTTTCTTTTGAAAGTTATATATGTATATATAGCAATTCCTACGATATACGACAACATCCAGACAACCTCTACAAGAAAAGAGGTCAAATCTTAATATATTGTTGGGCCAAAAAAAATTAGTGCTAATTAATGTATACCATGGATCATTGACGGCAATGCCCTTACCAATATCAATTTTATATGTAGATATATTGTCAAATGAAGCCACTAGTTCGTAGTAAATTTTTGTATATAAATTGCTACTTTTGAGCTTCACGTAATATCAAAATTGAAAAGCTTGTTTCTATTGTTCTTAAATTGCCACATTTTGTGTCGTTGGTATGGATTATATTCATCAAGTTTTAAGAGCTCCGTCAGGTTCTGCATAATATTTTAACCATACGTCCAAAATCCGGCTAGTTGCCAAAATTATAAAGATCGATCATTAAAGAGATTTGCCATCTGAGAGTAAATATTTAATAAAAGATTTGATAGACTTTGCAGAAAATCAATTGGGGTTACAAACTGTCAATATTGACCTGCGCTTATTTCTGAGGCGAAACTTATGGTTCCGCCTGTTAAATATAAAAATGTAATTATAATAGTAGTTCGTAACAGCGAAAAAGTTTTATTTCAATTACATGTCTTATGAGGATGTTTTAAAAGCTGTAACAAATATTTTTGTCTCACGACAAAACTGTTTCAGTTTACATGCAAGGTACGACGCCCACTGTTCCCATCCAATCTGTTTTTTGCTAGAATATGCATAATATGTAACATTATAATATTTTACTTTTAATGGGAGGTACCACTCCCACTATCCTAATACAGTCTGAATTTGGCTAGATTATGCACATTAGTATGAGGATTACTTGTGCAAATTTTCAAGATTCTACCTATTGCAGTTCTCTAGGTACACGATAGTATTATTATTTCACATTGTAAGATAGGTACCATGCCCAGCGTCCCAAGCCAGTTTTGTTTTGCAAAGTTTCAATACTGTACATATTGCAGATCTCCAGTTAGATGATAATAATTATTCACTTTGTATGAGATTTACCACTATGTATATTAATAAGGAGGCTACTGGTGAACATTATCAAAGATCTACCTGTTCTAGTTCTGTTGGTACTTATAAAGTGGGCGAGGTAAATATTTCTTTCCTAAAAACCTCAGTTTGTTTCTGATCGGTGCAGCCGTTCTTAAGTGATGCGATTACCAACAAGTATGTAAGTGTGCACACATACAGACATACATTTCTAAATTTATATAAAATAAATGCAACATAAATCGGAAATACTCAAAAACAGCAACGTGAGCAAAATATATTTGGCAGAGTATTACAATTATGTGACATATTTAGTAAAAATATACTTTTTCTCGTAATGGCAAAACACGTCAGGAAAGTTGTTGTTGAACAAATGCTTCTGATAGTTTGTTACGTTTGTCACGCATTTGTATGACATTTATGTCAAGAGCAGACTTCTTTTCTCTCATATCATCTTGTTCTTTTTTTTCCAACAAGCATTTTTTAGGGATTACTTCGCATACGTTCATGCGTATGTATGTATGTAGAAAACAAAAGCTTTATAAAATGATTTTCATAAAATTCAGTTTGCAAAATAATACAGAAAAAACGCTTGATATAATAAAATTGTAAACAATCAGTAAAATAAAGTAAAGTTAAGTGCTGTTGTATTTTTAAGTAAAAATAAAAATAAAAAAATTCTGTTCATATATAATCAAGGTGCAAGGTGAAAAGTAATGTTTTTAATCGGTAAAAAATTGAAGTTTAAGTTTAAAAGATCTTAAAATGTCAATATGATAAATATTATTAACATTAGGATAGTTTTTTCACTATCAATTGGGGAAAACAAAATTCGTAATTTGTAGTCCAAAGTGTCCATGTACATATATAGGTTGTCATACCTTTTGGTGAAGACCGTCGTCACTGATTGTTGTTTTGGTACGTTTGGCAAGCGCTTTCGATGTTAAGACATCATTTTCAAGCCACGATTAAAATAGTACACATACAATAAATTTAATACATATATAGCATTTGGATGCTCTTACAGCTTCTGAAAACACACTAGCGCATGATTCCCTATATCCAGTTTAACCAATGGATGGCTAATATCTTACTAAATATTATAATTTGTATTATGCCTGAATCAGTTTCCCATAACTGAATTTAATAACACTATTGTTGTCCCAGGGGTATTACTGTCTTGTTGACTTCTTACACCTTGACGCGGAGGGTACATCTCGGTTTACTAGGCAGGGTTGCAAAAAGGGGATTTGCTGTGAATTTCTGTGAACCAGAACACAGGGTAGCACTAGGAAATGGCCTAAAGCGAGTGAAGGTACTAAATTGGCTGAACTTACTAAACCTAAAAAGGCGGAGGGAGGTTAGAATTTCCTTAAGCCATGTTTAATGAGAGGTCATGGAAACTTCAAGTATCATCTAGCCACGATAAAAATCAAAGAAGCTGATATTGCGTTGTCCAATTGACAACGCCACTACGGCCATTGAATTTGTCGCGCAAAAAAGCCATTGTTTCGTTAGCTGAGTGGCAAGTGGCACCGTCCTGTTGAAATCACATATCAGCCACATCCATATCTTCCAATTCGGGCCATAAAAAGTTCGTTATCATCTCACGATAGCGAACACTATTCACAGTAATTTCCTGACCGGCCTCATTTTAGAAAAAATACGGCCCGATGATGCCGCCAGCCCATAAGCCGCACCAACCAGTGACTCTTTGTGGTGCATTGTTTTTTCGACAACAATGCATGGATTATCATTCGCCCAAAAAATTCTGCTTATTGACGAATCCACTGAAGTGAAAATGTGCCTCATTACAAGATGATTTTCTTCGAAAATTGATCATCTACTGTTGCCATTTCATGCCACCATTCTGACCATTGCTCGATTGTGTATCATTCCTGAAATTGAGAAATGTCAAATTA
The DNA here is from genome assembly GCA_949628195.1 of Phasia obesa. Lineage (NCBI taxonomy): Eukaryota > Metazoa > Arthropoda > Insecta > Diptera > Tachinidae > Phasia > Phasia obesa. Next base: position 69,783,805 of record OX451216.1, on the reverse strand, counting down.
AATGCAGAAGAAACATCGGCCCTTAAAATTTAACCACCCATTACTAGCAATTATGAGGGACTTTGTGATGAGAAAAAAGACCGACAGTTACCAGTAGACAGTATGAAATCACTTAAGAGTAAAGGCTGTTGCGGTAGCACGTGACTCAGTGAAAGTAAGTATGCCGTAAATTACAACCCGGTTGCCTATAATCATTGAGGACGGAAGGTTTCAAAAGAAGACCCATTGAGAAAGTGTTCTAATTTAAAACAACTTGACGCCAATATTCACTAAAAGATAAAAGCCGTCGAGGTCTGACCAGTGTCCAAACGACTGATACCACGAGAATCGTTAAATCTCTGTGTCCGGTCAGTAATAAGACCATTCGTAGAGTAAAGTGTTGGCTTTGGTTTGGACCTAAGTCGGAGGAAGGGCGTTTTAGTCCGGTGTGCTGTTGCAATCTCGACAGAGCTTGTAGTGAGTTTAGATGGTCTCCAACACCTGAACAAAGGGTATGAACATCAGCTAGCGAGCCATGAACTGAAATTGCTACTTGTTGTGTAACTATGCACAACAAGGACGTTGGTATACGCTCTGTTTTCATCCAGAGGTAAGATCACCGTCAATTAAGGCAACACTCCAGGGCTGACCTTAACCTGTATTACAAAACTGTATTGGCTTAAGGATTGAATTGTGGGCTAAAATTGTGCAATGAGAGCTAAGGGATTTATATAGGATATTTACCATTATTTAGTCCTATTTCCCCTCCATTTACTACCTAAAACAGTCTTACGATATCTCTCAATTAACTCTAAATATAAATTTTTCGGACAACTCTATGTTTGGTGTACTTTTCTACCCATAGAAAATTAATGAGTTAATGTAGTTGCAGGAGATGTGCTTATGTTGAGATCTGCTAAAATTCATTATTAAGAAGTTAACTTAGAAGCAAGTAAATTGTCTGTAATCAGCCTTAAAGCTGCTTTTGTCTTCAAGATCCGTATTAAAAAACGAAACTTTCTTTCTCAAATAAAACTTTTGGTATAAATAAATTAATTCATTAAAGATGGCAGCTGTAGAATTATTTCAAACAAAAATGTATATTGTTCTCAATTTAGTAATTTGATTGCTATTTTAAGCATCCAGACTTTGTAAAACTTATTGTTTACTTATTTTTATTTCCAAATGAGAAACTAGCACTTTTATTGCCGGTTTGAAAGTGATTTCAGCAATCTTTTCATTTCTGTTTGCCTTTTTAACAAATTAATACTGTTAACGTTTCGTTCAGTAACCAGCTTAGTGCCACGATAAAACAACAAATGCAATTGCCAAATAAACAACAATATGGTGCGAGAGAGAAATCAAATATCCGATAGAATGAGGAAGACATAAAGAGATTGGGCTATGAGAAATAATAACACAATGAAATAAAATGAAAATAGAAAAACTTTTTCTATCATGAAATCCTTCGAGTACAAGTGCAATGAAAGCTGGCATCCGCTTCCTTAGGCAACATTATTGTGTTGTTTTGATTTATTTTGTTTTATGCTGCTAGAGCTGCACGAATGTTATTTTTGTTGGCAATTGATGCAATTAGAATTGTTGCTGGCTTTTTGTGGTTTTATTAAAATGTTAGGAAGAGTTCTTCAGACAACCCAGCTGTGAAACTTCTGGTTTGCCTGCAGAAAACATCCAGAGTCTTTGACGGGAACTGAACCAGCCACCGTCTAACAAATAGAATAGCGCACTAAGAGGCTCCCAAAATAAGAATTTTACAATACATTATAAAATCGAAGATGCTATTAACTACTTTCCCTTTAACGGACTCAATAATGTAAGTTAAGCCAATTTGAATTATTGATAAAATACTAAAATTCTTATCCATTCCTTTGCTCCTTAAGAATTTCGTACAAGGTTTAGTAACCTAGCTTTCTTTCTTGTGAAGCGTATTTCGAAAATGTCACATGACCTATAGCAAGCTAAAAATATCAACCAGGTTTGGAAAATGGATAAGAATTCAAATAGAAACCAACTCAACAACTGTGCAAAAGAGTTTATAAACACATTTTTTATAATCATTTTTCAGTTAGTTTCAGTTGCGCTGCATCTAACAGCCAGCCATGCAGCCACCACTCCAGTGAACTATATCTAAAACAGACCGGAAATGTCTTTCATCAAGTGTTTGTGTGTAATATTGTAGCTGTTCTTGTATAATCTACATATTTTTGAATGTGCATAAGGATTTTGTTGTGCAAAAATATGGAAATTGGGTCAATAGGATGTAGATTCATTCATTTATAATTTGTTGGTTATACTTTTAACACCCTTCACTATAAATGACAGGGCTATATGACAGTTATGTATTTTTTTTTTCTAAAGTAAAAAAAAATAAGAATAGTTTTTGACCTTAATTTTTGTTAAGCAAGAAATTGTTGTTTTTATTTTATTTTTTTATAGCAGAATGAAAATACTTAAAAATTCAATTTTTCGACACAAATATGAAAGTTAATACCAAGGTATATTTATCTTACTAGGTAGTGTCGTCCGACCAGCTGATTTAGTAGTTCGACATGTCAAAAATTGTATGTGTTCAGAAATTTTATAGTGTAGAAGTGAGAAAGCAATAAAACTCATACATGCCTTCTCAATTTTCTTACATGTTTTTTGACATTTCGAACTACGAAGCAACAATAAAATGCCATGTTTTTCTTGTATTGTTGTATTTGTTGTAGGGATGCCACTACCTAGTAAAATAAATATACCTTGGTTAATACTAAAACTTTATGCCATAAACACAAAGACCAATTTTTCGTTCCGAATTTTCGTCGAAAAAAAAAAACAAAATTCATTTGTATTTATGAAAATACACACAATCAGTACGTCGACGAAATTCGTCGTGCATAACGAACTCTGCAATAGGTTTATTTCTATTTCATACATCGATGAACGACGACTAAAGGCCCGTAGTTCTTTTAATTTTTTTAAGTTTTTTGCTTTTTTCATTATTTATGGCATACAATTCAACGAAACATTTTTTATTTAGATAATTTTGTTTTAAATTTATTTTTCGTCAGTTTTTTTTCCGCTTTTAATTAATGTTTTTTTTTTCCTGCTGAAATATGGTCACACTCTCAGCTGCTAAATGTAAACCAAGGCACATTAATCAGGTAGCCTCACTACTAAGGGGAAATATTAAGGCGAAAATAATCAATTTTTTATATGGATTTTGAAAATTAAACTTACCTTTAATGAAAGTTGAGCTATGAACCACCATATAAAAAAAATTTAAAAATTTTCGCCTTAATATTTCCCCTTCGTAGTGAGGTTGCCGGATGAATGTGCCTTGATGTAAACAAAATTAATTAATTTATGAAATTTGGTGTAATTTTATTATAATTTATATAAATATGTATAACATTAACACTGTCATTGAGAAAGTCTAAAACAATGCATGTTAATATTATCTGGTACCAAAGGATATAGAAATATCCCGATAAAACCAGAGTTCTGGTAAAGTTTTGTCACTTCGTCTTTTGTTTATACTCATTGTGTTATAGTCGACGACGCAACTCACTTTTGGCGACGAATTCGTTGTACTTTGCGAAGTTCGTCTTTCGTCCTAGTTGTGTTTATACCCTTATATGTTGCAAACAAGCTCTCTTTTTGATTTTTTTTATTTACATTTCCATTACTTTCCGTTTCGAGGTACTTTTTTCAATAGCCCTTTTTTGACAGATCACGTGTGAGTCGTTTCATGCTGTCATGTTATTTTTGTTTAGTATTGTTTGGCATTTAATAATGGAAAGACTTATGCCTAAATCGCTTTGCTCTATGGGCTCTTGAAAAGTTCCAAGAAGATCCGACGTTTTCGAGGCAAATTTTGTTTAGCGATTAGGCCCATTTCTGGCTCAATGGGTATGTAAACAAGCAAAATTGCCGCGTTTGGGACGAAGAGCAACCTGAATAGATTCAAGAGCAACCACTTCATCCAGAAAAAACAACGGTTTGGTGTAATTTGTGGGCCGGTGGAATCATTGGTCCATATTTCTTTAAAACTGATGCCGGTACGAACGTAACCGTCAATGGCGACCGTTATCATGCGATGATAACCGACTATTTGATGCCTGACATTGAAGATCGTGATCTCGACGACATTTGGTTTCAGTAAGACGGCGCCACTTTCCACACATCGCAGCAATCAATGGATTTAACGAGAGAACATTTCGATGAGCACATAATTTCGTGTTTTGGGCCGGTCGATTGGCCACCAAGATGATGTGATATCACACCGTTAGTGTTTTTCCTTTGGGGATATGTAAAGTTTAAAGTAAACCCGCTTCGATTCAGGAGGAAAACATCACTCGTGTCATTCACCAGTTACCAGTCGAAATCCTCGAACGAGTCATTGAAAATTTACTCAACGGATGGACCATCTGCGACATAGCAACGGTCAACATTTGATAAACATAATCTCCAAAAAATAAAGAATAAAGAATGTTCTTTCAAATGATGATAAACATTCTCCATTAAATTTGAATTTTCTGTCTTTTTTCTTTAAAAAAGTAGGGAAGCTCGAAATGGATCATCAAAGTTTTACCTCATCTCTCGCTAAAATGCTTTCAATATTTTTATTTTTTTATCAGCTAAATTGTGCGTCTTTACTTTAATTTTTTGACAGTTGAGTTATGGTAGATGATAGATGTAAGAATTTGTTGCAAATGTAAACCAATGTTTCACATTTTCAACATCTTCTATACGTTTTGCTAAACTCTTGGTCAGTTTAAAAAGCCTATAACTAGGTTTGACAGTTGCAAATGTTATTTCTGTTCAGTAGGTTTTGCAAGTCATTATGAATCGTTCAGTGCCAGAACAACGCTTCCAAAAAAAATAAATAAATCTGTTCAAGTTCATAGAGCACTTCGTCCATTTTACGTACAATATAATCGGTCTAGTGAGCAACCAATTCATGTGGTTGCTGATCGTTGGCTCTTCTCGATTCAAAATCATTAACAAGACAAAGAAATGTGCGTAGCGAAGAGAACATTACTGATATAGCGAGAAGTATTCAAGAAGATTCTGAAAAGGCTATTCGTCGTCGTTTTCAACTTGTTGGCCTTTGACTAAGTGGCAATTTTTAGGAAAGGATCCTGGCTTATGTGCCTATAAAATACAGCTCGTGCAAGAATTGAAGCCAAACGACCATCGTTTGCGAGTAATTTTTGCTGATGTGGCTCATTTCAAATTGACCGAATGTTAGAATATTTATCAAAGAATTATGTTTAGTGAAAAAGCTCATTTCTGGTTAAATGGTTGCTAATCACTATTTCATCCATTCAAATTGTCTCGGTTTGGTGCGGTTAACATGCTGTCGGCATTATCGGGCCTTATTTCCCTAGCAAGGAGCTGCCGTTACGGGTATGGCGAGTGATATCGAGCAATGCTGTCTGAATTTTATATTCGGCTATGTCGAATTTAATATACCTTTCACTATAGTGACGTTAGATATATGCTTTTTTGTTATGATTCCCGATTTCACAACATCAAATCAGTTTTTTTTACTCTTATGATTTTTAACGTCATTATTAAGATTATAATACAAAGATTATTTAAGTTATACCTATATCTTTACGGTTCTATAAAGATCGATAACCTATAAAAATTTATAAGAAAAAATTTGTTTTCTGAAACAAAAGCCAAAAGTTAGTTGATAATGCAATTTAGACAACAAAATATATAAAAACCAACTCAATAGTTTTACACCTTAAAACTATATAAAACGTTACTAATTATAAAATAACTGCTAAACTACATCTGGCATCACATTCTTTACTACTACACACTTCTCATATAAGTAATTGCTCGGAATCAAGGCACATTCATCAGGTAACCTCACTAAGAAGGGGAAATAATAAGGCGAACATTTTTAAATTTTTTTTTTTTTATGGAGGTTGATAGTTCAACTTCCATTTAAGGGGAAAAATTGTAAGTTTAAGTGTCAAAATCCATATAAAAGAATTTATTATTTTCGCCTTAATATTTCCCCTCAGTAGTGAGGCTGCCTGATTAATATGCCTTGGCTCGGAATTTAGTTAGAATTTATTCAAATAAATTAAAATAAGCGTTTAAGGAGGTTATTTATTCTATTCTAAAATTTTAAACATTTAATTGGTCAAGTTGAAAAACACTGTGTGTCAACTACCGTAGAAAGCTAAATACATCGGTAATCGAAGTTCACAGTAATTAAAGGCCGGGGCACAGAGAATCCGTCATACGTCATACGTTACACGTCAACGTACAAGAGAGTTAAAAACAGGTTTTCTTATGAGCGTTGTCACAATCAGTACGAATCCGTTAACGCAAAGTACGATAGTTGGGCAACTTTTGACGTACTCACCGTACGCAGTTTGACACCTATCAATTCGTTTTTCTTTGTTTTGATTAAATTTTTTTTTTTAGTGGGAATAAAAATAAAACAAAATACAAAAAAAAATAAATTAAATAAATAAAGTAAAATCGAGAACAAAGCTTTTTAAATGTGTTCTTTAATGATTTAGTATCCGTCAACAAGGTACTCATTGTATCAAGCTCTTCCGTCGGTATTTTAATCACATTTAAATACGTCAAAGTATAACGTATGACGGAAATTATTATTGAAGGGAAAAAAATATCTCAATAGTAGATCCTTTTTCGATTTTTTAGTTTAAAATTAATTACCCAATTGAGAAGGAAAAAAAGTAAAATCTGTTTTGAACTCGGACGACAATAAAAATTGTTTGTTTGAATTTTTGTTTTTAAATTTATTTTTTAGGTGATTTATTATTTTTATATTTTTTTATAGTAAAACTTGCATTCTTCAGCTAACTTTTTCATTTTTTTATGAATATTTAATTTTTTACATAATTAAAGTATTTAGTTAAATTTTTATTTTTTTTTGCTAACATTTAAAATTTTTTGGTAAAATGTGAAAAATTAAAATGTTCCGATTTCTTAGAAGTCTAGTCATTTTTCGATTTTCAATAGAAGGAAGCAAAAAAGAAAAGCTCCTTGCTTAATTCGAAAAATAATGCCGCCAGCGTTTACACGCTGATTTACATCACACAAAACAGTAAATTTTAATGGATTCATTAACGGCTTGAGGATTGTCCTCACTCCAAATATGTCAGTTTTGCTTATTGAGGTAACCATTTAACCAGAAATAAGCTTTATCACTGAACTAAAAGTGCTCTATGAACTTCCCGAACAGAGTTATTTCTTTTTATTTTAGTAATTTTTCACAATTTGAAAGCGTTGTTCTGTCGTTAAAAGAATCAAAAACTTGACGAACTTTACTGAACAGAAACGTCAACACAGTTTGACATTATCAGCTGTCAAACCATTGGTATCGATATCGATAGTTCTCATTCAGCTATAAAAAACACCCGATATGTATAGTATATATCGGGTGGTTAAGTTTTAAGGGCCGATGTTGAATGTGAACCACACTTAAACATCAATTTTTTTCTGAATTTAATCTGACATTTCTCAATTTCAGACTAACTCAATTTGAACCATGGAAATATACACAATCGAGCGGTGGTCAGAATGGTGGGTAGAAATGGTAACGTTGGATGATTAAATTTCGAAGAAACTCATCTTCAATGATGAGGTATATTTTCACTTGAGTGGATTCGTCAATAAGCAGAATTGCCGAATTTGGGCGAATGATAATCCAAGAGTGATTGTCGAAAAACACAAAGAGTGACTGTTGGGTACGGTTTATGGGATCGTGGCATCATTGGGCCGTATTTTTTCCAAAATGAGGCCGGTCAGGCAGTTACTGTGAATGGTGTTCGCTATCGTGAGATGATAACAAATTTTTAATGGCCCGAATTGGAAGAACTGGACGGTGCTACTTGCTACACAGCTAACGAAACAATGGCTCTTTTGCTCGACAATATTTATATTTACCCTTTCGACTTGTGATGAAGTGTATAAATTTATTAATAGTTTCTTTGCGAGTTTGATATTTGAATTTAAAATAAATGATAAGTATTTTCGCCACTTTAATCACCTGTTTTGAATTCACCTTGTAAAATACTCTTAAACGTTTTGATTAAAAATTCTCAATGAAGTTTCCTCCTTTCAGGAAAAGGACTTCATACAATTATTTTATTTTTTAGAGAGTATACGTAATCGAAGGGTGATTTTGATGCAACCAAGCCAACTAAGGACTTTAAGATGTTTTGTTTGTATTTGCCTAGGCTTTGGACATTAAAACACTGAAAATAAATTAATAAAATCAACATGGACGTTTTTGAGTGGCAGGTGCTTTTGCTAAGATTTGTTTACTTTGGTATTTTTATTATACAAACAACAATTGACCTCATGAATTACGAGTGAAAAATATTAGCAAGAAAAAAATAAATAAATAAAAAAATAAGCAAATAAATAAAAACTCAAGAGTTAAACAAAATTGTACAAGCAGACCTGAAGGAGGAACCAATATTCAAGGATGTATAATTTTTAGTTTAAAAATAGAATTTTTTTTAAATATCTGCACACAAATGTTGCTGTGTGAGTGCTTTTCAAAATACCCCAAACATTCAAATTGATTTATATGTACATACATATATGTTTGTGTTACGTGTACATGTGTGCCTACTTATTTGTATATTTCTGTGCTGTTTGTTTAATATTCACCCATTAACATGTGTGTTTTTACGTTTGTTGCTTTTAAAATTCGGACACATTGTGCCGTTTCCGTTTTGGATCAGTCTACTTTTAATTGTTTATATTCGTGTGCATGTGTGCGTGCATGTTTGCGTTTTAAACTATTGGTAATTAAGTGAACATGTTTTGCTAGTGGTTAATTTTTAACAACCAACAACGAAGGTTTGTGGTAGAAAAAAAATTAAGTTTATATTGACTCACAATGGAAAAAGAAATTTGCTTGCCGCAAATCTTTATTTTAATATCATGTTTTTTTTTTCGAATAATATTATTTCAACAAAAATTAAATTCACAACTATTTAAATACCAGTACCAAATTAAACTTGATACAAAAACTTAAAAAAATATTGTGTTTAATTTCAGTTTAACAAATTTTTTTGAAAGAGGACCTCTTAAACACACGTGCGTTTTAGTATTAGACTAGCTGTGCCCACACACGTAATGTGCGTCCTGACAATATTTTGTTCGATTTTGCTTTGAAAGTAAAGGTAATAAAATATAAATCCATCCCTGGATAAAATTCTAAAATTTATATAAAATTAATATTTGAAATTTTGGAAGAAATCAAAGATTAATTAGCAACAAATTTCAAAGGAGATGCCAAAAAAGCAACATACCAATTGTTTTCAATTTTTTATTTTGAATATTTGGGTAATTTTTTTTTTGTTTTTATGAAAAAACACATAACCTAATAAAATCAAAAAGAAAACCTTTTTGAAAAAAAAAACAAGAAGAACACCTAATAAAAACCCTAAGATTTCTTCTTAGTTTTTTTCAAAAAGGTTTGCCTTATTAAAATAATAAGACTTTCTTTTTAAGAAAACCCATAGCGATATCTTATAAATTTTGTTCTATTTTATAAGATATTTAGACAGTGTTTTTAATGTGTGTGGTAAAAATCCAAGAGGAAATCCCAAAAATTTGCAAGGAAAAATTTTGCCAAACATTAAAAGAAAATAATGGCAGCCAATTTGTACAAGTGTTCTTCATGAATTGTTGTTATTCTGTAACATCGTCGCATATCTGGAAAAGATATGGTTAAATAGGCGAAAAATACCCCTATTTACCTTATTTTTTTCTTATGTTGTTGTTTTGTAGGATTTTATTCTTTTTGCTTTGTTGTAGCGCAAACTGAAAATTCTGAAACAGAAAATTATAATTGAGCAAATGAAAAACATAGGTGTAAAAACTGGAGATAAAGTGTTGTGAAATTGGAAGCATAATAGTGTAAGGCAATATCTAACAACACTATGGTAAAGTGTATAGATTCAGCACGACCCACAGTGAACGGTCCTCATAGTAAAACCGGAAAAAAATCGAAAGAGTTATGGTAGCTTTTAATGAATTTTTGGCACATATCTCTCTTGGCCTACTATTTTCAAAAATGAATTAACATTTTCAGAAATCCTTTTATTTTTCCGGTGCAGTGACAATTAAATACCCAAAATTCCCCATTTCAGAAATTATTTGGGTATATTCTGTAATCCGAAATCGAATAACTTTTTAAAGAAAAATATAAATTAGTTGCGCCTATTATTTTAAATCAAATTTATACAAAATAATATCAAAATGTTGTAAGATTTAAAAGTTATGACAATTTAAAATTTCATTTGGATTCAATTTACTCGGTTTCGGATTACAGAACATACCCGATTATTTTTCTGAATTTTAATCTGTCATTTCACATACAAAATGATAAAGCGTGATAGTTTTTTTTGATAAAACCATTCTGTTATTATTTAGGGTTGCCGTATACCTTTTGTAAATATAACGTTATTTTACACTTTTTAGTATTTTTATTTTTTAAGGCTTTGAAAATATATGAGTATTTTCAAAGCCTTTGGCATTCAAATAACGTTATATGAATAGGGTACCCAAATTGACAGCACTAACTATTTTAAAATTAAATTATTATTTAAGATAAAAAACATATTTATATAAAGATTAATAATAAAGTTACAAACAAATTCAAATAACATAACAATTGTTTATTGTTCAATTGATTATTGTTGAAAGAGCTGCTTGTATTTATTGTATTTCTATTAGATGAAATTAATGGATCAGAAAAAATTAGAAGTTTATTCATTAAATCTTGATTACAATCTTCTCTGCTATTTTTTCGAGTGAGCTCAAGTCTGTTCTTTCTTAATTGAAGGCATTCTAAAGCATTCACCCGTGCACTCACCTTGTATTAGTTCGCCCTCGTTGAAAGCATAGTCTACTATTATCATACATTTTAAAATAAAAAAAATATCAACTGATAATTTTAATAAAAAAATCAAATATGGATGATTTTTAAAATCATTATATTTCAAAAGTTGACATAGAAAACACCTAAACCTTTTTATAGATATTTTAGTATATATAACAGAATATAAGATTATTGATGCATAAAAGTAATTTTTTGATGTGCCTATTTTTTCGGATCCGACGAAGATGACTATTTTTTTTAAGTACATATTTTGGCTAATAACTTCACAATTTTTTGACAGTGTTGTTATAAATATTTGCATTTGAGGATTTTTTCATTGTTTTATTATCCAAACCCATTTTTTGTTACTTAAAAATTATGAAAAAATTATCAAAATAATTCGAATTTAAAGCCGTGTAACCGCCTCTGGAATTGTGGGAGGCTCAGCTTTCATCCCATATGCATTTTATCAATAAATTGTAAAGTTTTTTTTTTTGTTTTTTTTTTCACTAGACAGTTTAGTGTGCGACCGAATATTTTGCTTCTTTTTTATAAATTTGTTTAATGAAATTTTTAAATTGTCTACCTTATTGCATATTAAAAAATTTCAAGCTTCTATTTATTACGATTGATAAAGTGTTTAACAATGTAATGAAATTAGATTAAGTTTCTTATTTAGAGTATTTATAATGTAAAGCTAAATATTGCGCTTCGATATAGAACTCTTCGTACGACTTATAATGACAGTTATATAATGACAGATATATTTATTTTACAAATATTAAGAAATTGCAAGAACTTTGTTTAACCTAGGAACGGTGCGACTAAAAAGTTTTCCTGATAGCTAACTTTTTGATGATTTTTTTTGCATATAAATATATAACTTTAAACGTATATACTTACATATACAGGGTGGGCCAAAAGAAACCAAGGGGTGTAAAAGTTTAATAACTTTTTTGTTTATTAACTTTTTTTTATTTTTTCTTTCAGATTATATAGACAACACTTGGAATTGTATTATTTAAACCAGAGATCAATTATTTTAACGCAAAGAGCATATCGCCGACATTATTGAAAATTTGATTATGAGTGATGAAGCTCATTTTCATTTGAATGGCTTTGTTAATAAGCAGAACTGTAGGTTCTGGGGTTCTGAAAATCCAAGAGCCATTCATCAACGCCAATTGCACCCCATCAGGTGTACAGTATGGTGTGGGATCACATCTGAAAATGTCATTGGGCCCTACTTCTTCGAGAATGAAGATGGAAGTGCTGTAACCGTAAATGGAGAGCGGTATCGGTTTATGATAGAAAATTTTTTACGTCCTGCTCTTGAAAACAGACCTGGTATGTGGTTTCAGCAGGACGGAGCCACTGCCCATACTGCCCGAGACACAATGGCACTTTTAAGACAAATTTTTGGAGAGCCCTTGGTTTCTTTTGGCCCACCCTGTATTAGTAAGTTATTATTTTTTTGTTTTGATGTCTTAAAAATGTAAACTTTTTAGATATAAATCTAATCAAATTATAATTTTAATAATATTTTGATTATTCCAAATTATATCTGCATATATCAAGTACATGCAGAAGCTTGGCAAATAGTTTTTCGATTTATTTTTATTCTTATTAATTATTTAATGAGTCAAAATTTATTTATATTTTTTATAGCACCATTTTCTTTTTAAGAAGTAAATTGAAAGAAAATTGAAAAATTAGTTCTAAAATAGATTTCAAATATATTTTATTTTTTATAAATATGGGGGTAAAAATTTAATGTATTTTTTCACTTTCCCTTGTTTCATCAGGGATGGTAAGCGAAATTTTAAAATTTTGCTTTTCTGGCTAAAGTTGCACCAAACAGTTATAAGGAACAAACTGGACTTTAATTTTGCCAATTTATGGATAATCTATTTTTTTTCATCCCAGAGAAAAAATCAATTTTCAAGAAAACTTTTATTCAACCTCATAGCCATTTTCTTCTGCTCTAAAAGCGACGTATGAGATGTGTTGCAAAAATGCGGCGACAATTAGAAAACTTAAGGTGAAGATCGATGAAGAACAATAACAAATTAAAAACCTACATCACGATTTATTCAAGGTGATTGTATTGGTTAACAATTTCAAAAAATTTTATTTTCTGACGAAAATAAAGCATAGAATTCCAAGAAAAGTTTTATATTTTTACGGCAAAATAAAATCCTTTTTTTTAAACTTTGATTTGAGTTTTTATTTTTACTTTGAAAAATAACTATTTTAGATGGATTTTTTTATTTAATTCTCTAAATAACTGTTATAAAATAATTATTTTAAAACAATAACTGTTACTTACGGTCCCTGCACCAAACACAATTTTTATGAACTCTTGCTTTAATTTAGATTGATCTAAACGTAAATAGATCATTGTATTCTATTAATTTTTTTATTATAAAAAACTACAATTATACCCACTTTGCCATCCCTGAGTTGAAGTCAGCTGATTTTTGATACCAGGAAACATTGTTACACAAACAAAATGCCAGTTGTTGTTCTAAAGTTGTACTTGTTGTAGACTTACATGTACTTGATATAAATACATACTTATGTATACTTTGGGTTATTAATTCTAAATTAATTCTAAACTTTAATAATTATATAAATTTAATTTTATTTTAACTATTTTTTTCAAGTGAATTAAAAATTTTTGTAGGGAGCTAACGAAGTGGCGGGAACAGCTAGTAAAAAATAAATATAAAAATATTTGTATAACATTTTTTCTCCAAGTGTGTGATAGCACATTATCTCCACGGTACATATAGTAATACTAGTGACTCCTCCAATCAAATATATTCCTACAAATAAATAGTAAAACAAACGAAACGGAAGATTGAGTAAAAGTTTGTTAAATTAACGTAATTGAAAAGTTTTGTGCATTTCTTTCAATTTGTCTTTTGAAATATTTTTTTCTTGTTAAGCTCCAATATTTCATCTTATCCGTTTTTTGCTATTGTCTTTTTGCCGCTGTCCCTAAGAAGTTATACTGCTTTAGAGTAACGAAACATGCAGGTTAGTTATTGAACACATTTGTTTTTTCTTTCGCCCAAAGTTTTGTGTTTTATTTTTTTCTGTTCTGTGCAACATTTGTTAAGCAACTGTACACAGACTTTGAAGAAACTTGTTCTGGCATCTCAAAACAATTCAAAGGAAACGGCAAACAAAAACAATGCGAAGGGAAAAAAGTGCATGTTGCACTAATGAAAAATGTTATACGTGATCTTTTCAATGACCATTATTTATCAACAAATAAGGAGAAACATGGACATGTACGACAGCATAATTGAACAACAATTTACAATAAACCATAAACATGCTGGAAGTTGAACAGTTATTTGTTAAGAAAGTTTATTTTTTCTTAATTGTGACAGAACAGTAATTCAATAAAATACAATCTTGTAAGAATAGCAGCAAAAGTAATTTAATGTTTTTATTTAAAACATACATTACTCACATATTCGAAGAACAATTGCTGAGGGGTTAACAAAATTTTGAAATTTCTTAGGTTAAACTTTTATTCGACTTCTTTATATTCCGTAATTGGAAAATATTCAGCAGCTTGCCAATGGTCTTGTTTGAAAGTAATGTCTACTATTTTGATGTAGTTTTTCATAGTGAACAATGTTACAATGTACCAAAAATCTTGCAGGATTGTGAAAGTTGACGTGGTATCTCCCATACGGAGTGATGCACTGTTGTCTTGTACCTAGATAACTTCAATAGATAAAGCTCTAATTTGTAAGAACAACACTCATAGTAATGTGCATAAACTAGCTGAATTGGAAGACAGGATATGGTACCTGTTACAAAAAATAATTATCGCCTTGGCTAGAGAGCCTTGGAATGCTCCCAGAGGAACCACCACATATTATTGTACGTAGTCGAACAAAAATCTGACTGGATTATAATAGTGGGAATGATACCTTCCACAAATAAAATAATCATTGTGTAACTTACCACCATATCATCATGTAACTTGGGAACTATACTAGATCAAAAAACTGTACTAGGTAGACTGACACTCGTTTTTGAGTAAAAGCTGGTGGTATAGGTGGAGTAGGTGGGAACACCCCATACTCTCTAATGTTGGCTACTCTCAGACTAACGTGCGATTACAACTAAAATATTGGCAGTATAAAGTTAACCTTTACTTTTTATAGATACAATTATTGTAAAATGGTGACATTTTAATACATGCTCTCCAGTAAAATTTTGAAGGTATAGACCATGGTGAGCGAGTACTCACTATATAAAATACTTCTTAATTAACCTACACAGTGGTTAGAGTCTTCAAATTTAATGTAAGTCACGGTGAAAATAAAGAGTGTTTTCAAGTAAAATTCTGAGGTTTATCTTCCAATAAAGTACATTTTCAAAATATAGCCTTAATAAGTAGGAGGGCTACATGTACATAAGAGGAGTAGTAGGCAGACAATTGGTGAAAGTTGAGAGGAAAGAAAGATAGCTGCTTATAAGATATATCCTTTAAAATGTTTAATTATTTATTAAATGTTCGCCATTCCATCGGGTAAATCTTATTAAATTTACAAACTTGATATCTCTATATGTGGTAACGGTATCTATTGTAGCACGACTCAACTTATAACGAATTAAATTTAGCCATTGATAACTACTAATTTATTTTAATGATTGATTGTGATGGCTAAGAAATTCCGATAATTTATTGTCAAAAAGCGGAAACTGAACGATAAAAACAAGCGTGATTTTGATAAAAAAATACGAGGGCAATTTGAATTCTGTGACTCTTTGAAAAAAGTTTTGACAAACAAGCAATCAATTGTCTAACCTAGACTTCTTTAAGCTCGATACATTTTAGTCCAGATTTGTTTTTAGTTTTTTAATCTCTTGAAATAATAAGATTTTTCAAAGTCCTTAAAATTTTCGTTTGCTTCAATGCCTCAAATCTCTCAACTGTTCCTATTTGGAAACAGGTAATTATTTCAAGGGTAATCCCCTTACCTACTTTTGTGTATGGAAAACTTAAATATAGATCAAATACTCAATACTTGATACTAGCTACTCAATATTTTGCCAACACGAGATTAAAGATGATGGTGAAGTAATATTAGGTAAGGTTAGTTATGTATGTTTTAAAATATTTAAACAATTTTAATTGTAGGTGTTCTGTACAGTTCTTCTATAAACACATCCCACAACATCTGTATTGTGAAAAAAGTTGACTAATACTCCTGTGAATTAAAAACATCATGCTCTTTTACTTGTTTAAATTTTCTTCTGGAATCTTTAAATAATACGTTACTAAATTTTTAACTATATTTAAATATCACTATTATATTCTCATATTTGTTAACGTATTATTTTACTCATGTTCGCCATTTAGTTATACGTGGTAAAGCCCAATGCACAAAAGAAACAAAATTAAAAAAACAATGCAACAATATGCAACAGCATTGTTTGACAGAGATTAATGTTTCATACGAATTCGTTTGGTGAACAGACCCCTCCCGACCAGAGCAACCAAACCAACCAGAACCACCAATAAAAGCAAAATTTACCGAACACGATTTAAAATTGAGTTTCTCCATTTCATTTTGAGCCGTAACTTATGGTTGTATTGTTAACAAATGCCGAACGAAGAAAGGACCTTATGGTTTCAATTAAATTCAAGTCAATTTACGACAAGTATTGTCACTGGCGAATACTCAAGTACCACATTGTATTCGTACGAGGGTGTTTTATTTGCAATGTGTGTAATGCACAAATATTTCTACAATAAAATTCTGCAAAAGTGCTGAATTTAATTATGAGAAAATTTATAGTAAAGGGTTATCGCTGGCCATTTTAAACAAGGAAGTGTTAAAAAAACAAATATTAAAAATTTTATTTTATTTGATTATTTAGTCATAACTCACGAGACAAAAATGGAATATATTCTTTCGTTAATAATAAATAAACAAAACTTACTGCAATTTAAAAATACATAATTTGTAAAATAACATGCATTAAATGTGTCAAACAACTTTACATCTTAAAGGAAAATTGTATGTTTTCTTATATAGAAGTAAATCAGTGTGTCGTTTCTGTGACTTAAATGAGAAATGTCTCACATGAAATTTTTACCATCACCTTTTTTACACAGGTTGAGCTAATAATAAACATTTTTATAACTCTATATTAAAAAGTTTATGATTAGTGCAACATGCTAAAATGGAATGACTATTATATTTTTGTGTGAAAAATTTCTTAGTTAAGAGACAGAAAGGAAATAAAGAACATGCTAAGTTTCGTAATGTATCTGAGGTAAACCACTGGAATTTAATGTTTATTTCGAAAAGTGTTTACCACATAATTTTAAGTTTATAGAATTTGTTGTAAAAAAAAAAAAAATAAATATTGACATTCTTTCATACAAGAACAGCTCTTGTTTTTCATGTAATAAAAAAAGTCAATAAGTATAAACAGACCTTTATTACAATATTCAATATTTTATATTTTATTCTATTTTTTAACATACAGATACAATTTTGAAGTCAGGCTTAGGTTATTTTTGATCTCTCTTAGATAACAGAATACTTTTATTACAAACTATCTATCCACGGTACGCTTCGCTACACCCAACCATAAAAAATACAATAATCACTTGGAAGAAAAGTATGGTTCACCCCATATGTTTCAGTTTATATGCTTCCATTCAATCTGTTTTTTTCTAGACTATGTGTATTAGCACGATATTAATTTTTCACTGCCCCATTCCAGTTTGTATTTCAAGGCTATATCTATTACAGTTTTCTAGGTAAATGATAATATGTTTTCACTTTGTTTAGGAGGTACCACGCTCACCATTCTAATCTAGTCTGTGGTGTTCTTCACAATGTGTCTTAACCCCCATGGTTGCTGATGCAAAATTTCAAGGCGCTACCTATTACAGATCCCTAGATACAGGGTAAACATTTTTACCACGCTCACTGTCCCAATTCCATCTATGTTTTTCTAGAGTATACGGATAATAATTTTTCACTTTATATGGGAGGTACCACGCCCACTATTTTAATCCAGTCTGTGTTTCTCTAAACTATGTATGTTAATATAGAGGCAACTAGTGCAAAATTTCAAGACGCTACCTGTTACTATTACCAAGCAATACGATGATAAATATTTACTTTGTATGAAAGATGCCACGCCCACGTCAAATATCAAAAAAAGAGGTACCCTATTTCACCAACCGTATATCTAATAACAAACTCTGAAAATTCCGGAAAGATCGGACCACTGGTTACTATTTTATTTTCGGGTCAATAGGAAAAAAATTACAAAACCAATATTTTTGCTTAGAAATAGTATAAAAATCCTGAGTAATAATTGATAACAAATGGTAAATAAGATGTAATAAAAATATTTATTATCAGTCGAGACATATATCCATTTAAATGGTTTTGGAGGCACCCTTTAATTTTTAATTATTTTTTTATACTAGACCATAGTACTAAATAGCCTGTGTAAATATCAAGGTCTGCCTATAACGTTTAGAAGAGAGGGTCAAATTTCTCAAATTCGCAATGGAACACCCTTTTATTTTATTAAATATATTTTTGTTACTTCTTATTACAGTAGATATTGTAAAACATAATCTGTATAAATTTTAATTGTTATCGTATTACTGTTCAAATATAAGAACTTTCTATGCAAATATCAGGAGCCTACGTATTGCGGTTCAAACAATAAGGCAATAGAAGTGAAAAACCTGTTAATGCAGCACATCCTATAATTATTATAGCGGCGATGACAACACTTCTACTGTAAACATTTTAAGAGTCTATAAGTGTAATTAATTTTACTATTTGTTATAGCGGCCATGGCAATTCCCTATGAATATATCATTAGTCTACCTATTACAGTTCAAAAAATAAGGCTATATACGTGGAAATTACGACTCTATCGGAATACCCTATAATTTTACTATTTTTTATAAAAGCCACACTTCCAGTTAATATTAACCAAACAATTAGCTTTGCCATTTAATCTTACATTTCAAGTTAGTCAGGTATGTTCTGTAATCCGAAAATGAGTGAAATTGAATCCGAATGAAATTTTAAATTGTCATAACTTTTAAATCTTACAACATTTTGATATTATTTTTTATACATTTGATTAAAGACCATTCACATAACTTCCTTGATTGCTAATATTTTAAAGTAATAGGCGCAACTAAGTTATATTTTTCTTTAAAAATTTTTTCGATTTCAATTTCACTCGGTTTCGGATTACAGAACATACCCGAGTTTTATTAAAATTTATCTTTACCAACTCATTCAAAAAAGCAATTCAACTTTGAAAATTTTAAGTCGTTTCATTTTGAAGAAATTGTTTTCCAAACACTAGATTTTTGGAATTACCACTTTGGATCGATCGGAATTAAGCTCTGTGACATGGCTTTATATTTTAATAGTAGTTCTATTTATAAATTAAGTAGGGAATATTTTATAGGAATTTTGAAAAAGTTAAAAAAATTATTTCCCTGAAGCAAAACTAAAATTTGCAATTTTTCTCTTTTTATACGCTTCATCACAGATGGAAAGGGTATATATGTATAAGTTTGTCATTTCGTGTGTAATTTCTACAATATTCTGTGATTTCTGTGCGTCGTTTCTGTAATTTATATGAGAAACTTTTCACATAAAAATATAGTAGTCATTCTGTTTTTCCAGGTTGTACCATAGCTAATTCTAAAATTTTTAAAATATTGTAATAAAAAAGTTTGTCATTAGCTCACCCTGTGTAAAACAAGATGACTATAATAATTTGATGTGAAAAGTTTCTTACATAAGTTACAGAAGCGAGGCACTGGATCCTTATACATAACCATTTCCGCCTGTCCGCGTCGAGTAGTAATGTCGTTTGCCAAGGCACCAGAAGAGAAACAAAAAAAATTTAAGAACACCGATCTGTCAGGCATAGTTTAGGAATTACAATTCACCAATATCGGTTTATTTCTTTGGAGGCCGCAGGCCAAAAACAACGCCTACACATATTTTTTCATATTTTTTTCGGCGACAGGTAGATTGCAAGGAGTGCATACAGATGTCGGATGATCAATAACAAAAATCGCAAGGGGCGAATTTTGTTTTTAGGATGGTAGGGTTTTTCTGCTTTGATTTGTATTATAGACCTTTATGAAAAGCAATACACATAGAGGTAGCCCATGGCCCCACAGGGAGCCCATTAGTAAGCAAGAACAGTTAAAAGGCACATGGGGGCGGGGTCAATATGAATAATTTTTTTTAAGGATTTTTTTTTGCTTTAGTCTGACCATTCTAACTCAAGATAGATTCAGGAAAGTCCTAAATTAGAAAAAAAAATTTATTTTCAAAAAAAAAATTAAAAATATTTACAAAAAAAAAAATTAAAAAACATTTTCAAAAATATATTTTTACAGAAAAATTACCGAAAATAAATTTCTAAAAAAATGTTTGCAAAAATTTTTAGAAACAATTTTCGTTTCGTTTCATTTAGCTTCGTAGCCGTTGTCTTCTATTGCTTTAAAGCTTAAATAATAAGTTTTTTCTTATTATTCAACTTATTTTAATTTATTTAAAGAGCCAACAATATATATTATGCTGTACATGTCTGTATAAATAAAATCACCGCGGTGAAGGGTAGAGAAGATTCGACATGGCCGAATATAATACTCTTACTTGATTTTATTACATTTCGATTAGAATTTTAACAAAAACTGTAGCAGCAGATTTTCACGAACGATTTTATTGTTTTTACACTAAACACTTGTTGCAGAAACTAAAAGGATTCTTCAACCGTTTGCCTTATTTTTATATATTTAAAAACCTTATGGTAGTTTAAATATTAACTTTATTTACTTTTCTTTATTTAATTAATTATGCTATAATTATCATCAACATTGTTATGTATTTTATCATAATTACCTAAAAACAACTCAAGATGAGATATTTGTATTTTTTTTTCTGATATTAATTACTCTTTGCTTTGTTAGCTCTCTACTTAATTTAGTGGCTTGCTAGTAGCAACCTAATGTAAAGATTATTATCATTATTATGTAAAAATATTATCATTATCATTATTACCAAAGTAACTGTATTCTCAATAATCTCAATTATTGTAACTACAGGAATTTATTATTTTGCATTTGGTGTGATTATTAAAATATTTTAAAAGATCATTCTATTCGTTTTGGACTGTGAACAACTAAACATCAATTTAATAAACAGAGTTAACCAACCACATTATTACAAGGGGCCTTTCATTTTGTATGGAGTTTAAATGGTAAATTACAATATATGTAATAAAATTCAAATTTCTTAAAATAATTAATAATTCTTAAAATAAAATTAATTAATCGTAAACATTGGTGCCGAAACCCGGGAATTAGTTCGCCTTTAGCAATTTTACATTTCGTGATATTTCATTAAACCTCTAAAATCAAAGGCTTCAAATAGTTTTCTAATTCTAAAAGGTTGTACTAGCTAGGTATAAAACTAATTAAAGTGATAATAAGTGAATATATATTAAATTATCATAGTAGTTTTATAACAAAAGTTTTGCTACTTTTTATAAAATTTGTGTTACAAAAGAAACACAAATCAAAAGGGTTTTAACCTAATTTGAAGATGATATGTATGCTTTTTTTAATAATAAATAAATCGTGATCATAAATATTTGATCTCTTCAATTAAATTTAAAAAAAAAAAATCTTAACAACCGAAGAAAAAGCAGTTTTCACGCCCTCTTTTTTGCGAAAAGAAGAAGTATACATTTTTTAAACAATGTTAATAAAATTGTGTTATTAAGTGAATTTTACAGAATAGTAAAAAATTAATATAGGTATATCTGTACATAGAAACCGTAATCTGAACCGGTTCTCAATTATAAAATTCTTATGTATACAAAATCTCTGCTAACTCACACGTGATTTAGTTTATAACCTAATCTTAGTACATCTGTACATTTAAATCACGATTTTATTAAAGAAAATAATTATTCTCTAGTACTTCTGTACATAAAAAACCGGATTCCCAATCGGTTTTATTTTCTAAATATCTTCTTTTTGCACAATATTTACAAATTCATTCACGTGATTTTGTTTAAAAATACGTGAGTATTTTATCATTATCAAAAATCTTAATCATTCTTTAGTACTTCTATACATAAAGCAGCCCTTAATATTAATCGGGTTTATTTGGTTCTAAAATCTTCTTTACAAAAGCGTCTCAAATTTATACATTTTCTAGTCTATAATCTTAATACTGCGTACTTCTGTACATTAAAAGGTTTTCGTTAAAAAACCAAAACAAAAGTTTGTTTCTTCAATAGAACTAATATAATATAGTTTTAATTTATTTGCTTTCAAATACAAAAGGAATCTACATATATAAACCTTTTTCTTAAATCGAGTTTAACCTCAATTATTGCATATATTTTTTAACATCTGAAAGTAAATTCTAATTTCCTATCATGAGTGACCTACAATCACTTATTGAAAGACAACGTTCTTTGTTGTCAACTGTACAAAAACTTAGAGAAAAGTTTTTAACGAAAAATGATTGTGAAAAAACTTTTGGTTACATCGAGAGTCATACAATAGAACTTGATAACCTCTTTCAACAATTTAAACATCAACATGATGAAATTATCCAAACGCTTCGTGACTCTTCCGTAAACTCTGACGATGTCCCATATATCGCAGATGATTGTTTTTTTGATTTTTCGGATATATATTTCAGTTTTAGAGGACAACTTGTTGATAGTATACATAAAGACGATACTTCGCGTTCACCATTTAATAGCACTTTCGCTATGCAAAATAATCGCTCGGAAGCGGGTGTAGATGCACGGCTACCTCGGATTTCTCTTCCGAAATTCTCTGGTCTCTATTTAGATTGGATTCCCTTTCGGGATATTTATATCTCATTGGTACATTCCAATACCTGTCTTTCCAAAATTCAGAAATTTTATTATTTAAAGGGCACTCTTACAGGAGAAGCATCATCTCTTATAAAATCTATCTCCGTAACAGAGGCCAACTATGAATCAGCATGGAATATGTTGGAGTCAAGATATCATAATAGGCGCAAAATTGTAGATAACCTTGCTATTAAGCTTTATAATGCTCCAAAGTCTGATGGAAGTTTTCAGAGTATAAAAAATCTTTTAGACGTAACCCAAGAATGTCTTAATTCTTTTGAGAACTTAGGTATTAAAACTTCCGACTGGGATCCTGTGCTTATTCCGATACTAAGTCAAAAACTTGACCAGCAAACTCGAAGAGAATGGGAACAGTCGTTAAAATCTTCAACGGAGGTGGCAAGTAGATCAGACTGGTTCTCTTTTCTTGAAAATACTTTTAGAACTTTGGAATCTCTATATGACACTGTTCCCTCTACCTCTAAATCCTTTCAAAAGAATAATTTAAAAAATAGGAAACAAACACACATTCATAATAGTAATGTTATCAAACCAAAAACAATTTCTTGCTTGTTTTGCGAAAGAAATCATTATCTGTCTCAATGCTATAAATTTTTAGCTTTACCCATTAAATCTAAAGATGAATTTTTAAACAACAGGAAAATTTGTAGAAATTGTTTTTCTATTGGTCATAAACAGGACTCGTGCAAATCTCTACATAAATGTGGAATTTGTAAGCTACCACATCACACTGTTTTACACGCTGAGGATTCCGTTTCCGTTCAAAATTTAAATGTGTCCAACAAGTCTTTTAGTACTCAGGCTAAGCATCAAAGTGATCATAATTTTCATAATGTGTTATTATACACAATTCGTCTTTTTGTCAATACCAATCATGGTCGGTTCCCTCTAAGAGCTCTATTAGATCCAGCAGCACAGGGGAGCTTAATAACGGAAGCTGCAGTCCAACTTTTACGCTTGCCTAAACAAAAGTGTCAGACTAAGGTATCTGGTATAGGTAAAGTTGACCAGTTATCAAGAAGTACAGTCAATATTGAATTGTTTTCTAGTGATTTTAAAGAAAGTATTTCTTGCACAGCCTTAGTTCTTCCTAACGTTTCATCCTATCGACCAAGTCTTAGTACAAGACAAATGTCTATACCAAAATTACAAAACGGTAGCTTAGCTGATCCATTTTATTATAAAACAGATGCAATTGATAATCTTCTTGGCTCGGAGATTTGTCCTAAAATTAAAATACCTGCTGAATCTTTTTTGTACAATAATTTGTTTTTTCAAAACACCATTTTTGGGTGGGTATTTTCTGGTTCTTTCCAATCAGCAAACACTAATATCATTAATTTTCATAATGTTAATATAGAAAAACTTTTGCGCTCATTTTGGGAACAAGAGGAGATTATTGAAAAATGTAACTTTACTGAAGAAGAGCTTGCTTGTGAAAACTTTTTCAAGGCCACAACTAAACGTTCCTCTTCTGGCCGTTACATGGTAAATTTGCCATTTAAATCTATTTTAATGGACCATACTTTTCCTAACATTCATAATAATATGGTTGGTGCTCTAAAGCGTTTTAAACAATTAGAAAATTCGTTTTTAAATCGTCCATCTTTTTCCGATACATATAAAAATTTTATGCGCGAATATGAAAACTTAGGACATATGACAAAAATCGGTACATACCCAGCAGATGTATCTAAAAATTCGTATTTTCTACCTCATCATGGTGTGTTGAAAGAGGATAGCACAACTACCAAGTTAAGGGTAGTTTTCGATGGTAGCAGCCACATTGAGGGACAAAAATGCCTTAATGAGGAACTTTCTCCTGGGCCTGCTTTGCAGAATGATCTGCCCCAGATTATTACAAAGTGGAGAGTTCATAAAATAGCTTTCAGTGCTGACATTGAAAAAATGTTCAGACAAATCGAAGTCGATTCACAGGATCGCGCATTTCAACAAATTTTATGGCGATATAGTCCTCATAACGAAATTTCCGTCTACCAGCTAAACACTGTGACTTATGGAACAACATCTGCTCCGTTTCTTGCTATACGTGTTCTTCAACAAATGGCAGAAGATTATAAAAACGAATTTCCTAAAGAATCCAAGGTCTTGACTTTGGATTCTTACGTTGACGATATAATTTCTGGAGCTGAAACAATTGAAGAGGCAATTAGCTTGCAGAAAAATTTACGTAGTCTTTTGAAAAAAGGCGGGTGTATTCTACATAAATGGATTACCAATTCTCCTGAATTACTGAATGAAATCCCGGAACACTTAAAAGAAAAATCTTTAACATTAAACTTTGAAAGCGATAACGTTGTCAAAACATTTGGAATTCAATGGAATACTACTGATGACACATTTTGCTTTAAAATAAATATTGACAAATTACGTCCTATTTCAAAAAGAGCCATTTTGTCAGAAACAGCTCGTATATATGACCCTTTAGGGTGGTTAACCCCATGTACTGTTATTGCCAAATCCATTTATAAAGAACTATGGGAAAATGGCGTAGACTGGGATAGCCCAGTTCCAATGGTTTTAAAAGAAAAATGGTTAGAATACAGATCGACCCTTAATGAATTCTCTAACTTAAAAATTCCAAGATGGATTAATTTTTCTGTTCATTTTAAAATTGAACTGCACTGCTTTTGCGATGCCTCGAATGTTGCTTACGCCGCAGCAATTTACTCTAGAGTTGTAACTCCTTCTGGAATTTTTGTAAACTTACTTCAGGCGAAATCTAAAATTTCGCCAATAAAAACGGTCTCAATTCCTCGATTAGAGCTTTGTGCAGCTACCCTACTAGTAAAATTAGCACAAAAAGTCCATAATTCTTTTACGGATATTATTATAGAAAACACTTTCTTTTGGACTGATAGCTCTACTGTATTGAGTTGGATTAGAAAACCATCTTCAACATGGACTGTATATGTTGCCAACAGAGTCGCTGAAATACAGCGCCAGAGCAGTCCAAATCAGTGGAAATACGTTCCTTCATTATTAAATCCAGCTGATTGTGCATCTAGAGGTATATTTCCTCATCAGTTAATAAAATGTAAAATATGGTGGAATGGTCCCGAATTTTTATATGGGCCAGAATCTTCATGGCCAAAGCCCTTATGTAATTTAGAAACTTCCCAGGAAAGGTCAAAAAAATCGATTTTGGCAAATCCTGAGTCAAAAATAAACATTTCAGTTAATACCTTTTCCGAAGGTAGTATTTCAAAAGAAGAAAATGACAGAACTTCTAATTACCCATATTTTTTGCTTAAATTTTCTAAACTAAGCATGCTCTTGAAAGTATTATCCTTTTGCTTCAGATTTTTTCATAATCTAAGAAACAGCTGTAAATTTACTGGACCATTAACCCCATTAATTTTAGACCAAACTTTAAAAAAGTTAATTAAATTAACTCAAGGTATCGATTTCTTCAATGACAAGAAAATTCTTATTCGCCAGGGTGAAGTCAAACAAACTTCAATTCAAAAGCTACTGCCTTTTATAGATGAAGAGGATATTATTAGGGTAGGTGGACGTCTTCAAAATTCTAACCTACCTTTTAGCGTAAGACACCCTATTCTGCTATCTAGTAAAAATCCCTTAGCCAGACTTATAATTCAAGACTGCCATGAAAAAACCTTACATGGTGGCCTCACTTTGACCATGTCTTATGTAAACAGAAAGTATTGGATTATTTCTGGGAATAAGTTGGCCAAGAGTGTTATAGGTAATTGCATGCGCTGTTTTAAGTATTCTGCCAAAGCTGGTACTCAAATAATGGGAAATTTACCTTCTGTACGCTTAAACGTAACTAGACCTTTTAAACACAGCGGGGTCGATTATGCTGGCCCAATTATAATCAAAAATTCAACCTTAAGATCTGCTGTTATTTCAAAGGGATATATTTGCCTTTTTGTCTGTATGGTCACTAAAGCCTTACATTTAGAGGCTGTGTCAGATTTAAGCACAAATTCATTTTTAGCCGCCTTTCGTCGTTTTGTATCTCGAAGGGGTGTTTGCACAGATATCTACTCGGACTGTGGAACAAATTTTGTAGGCGCCTCAAAGGAGCTTCAAGTTCTGCTAAACAAAAATAAAAAATCGCTACCTGAAGATCTGGTGCAGTCTTTAACTTCTATTGGTACAGAGTGGCACTTCATTCCTCCTGGCTCTCCAAATTTTGGTGGCCTCTGGGAGGCAGGAGTAAAATCTGTCAAGTACCACTTAAAACGAATAACGCATGACAGAATCCTAAGTTTCGAGGAAATGGCAACTCTACTTTGTCAAATAGAAAGTGTACTAAACTCACGTCCCCTTTGCCCCTTGTCCACAGATCCATCGGATTTGGATGCTTTGACTCCAGCACATTTTTTAATAGGAGAACCAACTAACTGTATGCAAGAAGAAAATCTATTAGATCTTAACGTAAATAGGTTAAATCGATGGAAGGCAATCGAGAAGCTTAAACAGCATTTTTGGAAAAGATGGTACTTAGAGTACTTGAACCGTTTGCAAGCTCGTCCAAAACCAAACCAAAACCTGATGCTAAAATTGGAGATCTTGTATTAGTTATCGACGACCGTTGTGGTCCTGGCCAATGGACATTAGGTCGTATTCAAGAGGTACACCCAGGCCGTGACGCTAGGGTGCGGGTAGTATCGATTTTAACGAAAAACAAAATTATAAAAAGATCAATTTCAAAAGTTTGTTTTTTACCTACAGATTCTATAGAAGACACTTCGAAGGCGGATAACACAACTAACCTTAATTGGAGGAAAGAGCCTGAATCAAACGCTGTGAGTCGGAGCATAGCGAAGTCAAGTGACTAAATCAAAATACTCCCAACTATAGGCTAACTTTCCAACAATTATGTATGTAAAAGCGAGTCAAAAACTATTGTTCTTCGGGGGGAGCATGTTGCAGAAACTAAAAGGATTCTTCAACCGTTTGCCTTATTTTTATATATTTAAAAACCTTATGGTAGTTTAAATATTAACTTTATTTACTTTTCTTTATTTAATTAATTATGCTATAATTATCATCAACATTGTTATGTATTTTATCATAATTACCTAAAAACAACTCAAGATGAGATATTTGTATTTTTTTTTCTGATATTAATTACTCTTTGCTTTGTTAGCTCTCTACTTAATTTAGTGGCTTGCTAGTAGCAACCTAATGTAAAGATTATTATCATTATTATGTAAAAATATTATCATTATCATTATTACCAAAGTAACTGTATTCTCAATAATCTCAATTATTGTAACTACAGGAATTTATTATTTTGCATTTGGTGTGATTATTAAAATATTTTAAAAGATCATTCTATTCGTTTTGGACTGTGAACAACTAAACATCAATTTAATAAACAGAGTTAACCAACCACATTATTACAAGGGGCCTTTCATTTTGTATGGAGTTTAAATGGTAAATTACAATATATGTAATAAAATTCAAATTTCTTAAAATAATTAATAATTCTTAAAATAAAATTAATTAATCGTAAACACACTTTTACAAAAACACCTTGATATACTCGTATGTATGTACTCATGCAGCTATTACGAACAGCTTTCTTAATGAATTTTAGATTAAAGTAAATAACTAAAAAAACACCTTCACACTTCATGTCATAATTCGCGTGCACATTGTTGAGCTTAATTAAAAACAAAAATGAAAACAAAATACTTGCTTTCTTAAGAAAATGTTCCATTAATCTTTTTATAATTACTGGTATAAAGATAATTCTGCTAACAAAAAATGTTAATCACCAACAATACCATTAAGTGAAATTTCGTGCTTCCCTAAATTGTTCTTTTCTTTAGTGTTTGGAGCCACATGCATAAGATGTTATGTTGTGTTAAAAAACTATAAAACGAAAATAGATTTTTTAATCATCAGATATCATCATTAAATAGCTAATTTATTATTGGTAGTAAAATTATAAATAAATTGTAGTTTAATTAAAAAAGGGTACGGAAAAATCGTAACATTAATAAGGCATTGGAAAAAAAAAAATAACTGAAAGAATACAGTAATCTAAACTTTTTCAAAAATATTTCCTTAAAAAATTTAACTTTTAACTTTAAAGCAGAATTTCGCTAAAATTTCGAAAAATTTTTAAAACAAATGAATTATTATTTCCACAAAATAAGAAAATTCACTAAAATGGACAAAAAAAAAAAAAAAAAAACGTAACGTAACGTAACGTAACGTAACCTAATTTGTTTTTGCTACGATTTTGCTTTGAAACTATTCCACACTAATTGTAAGACTCTTACTTTTATAGTGTTTCAGTTGTGGTTTATGGATTTATTTTATATAAAGGTATCGATCCCTGCATAAAGTTCTAAAATTTATTATAAATTCTAAAAATTATTGTAAACCGAAAATTTCAGTACCTTTGCGTACTTTCACTGCTTTTTCTCCACTTTCTCTTAGAAAAAGTATCCTATTTTGGAATCAGGGTGCTAAGTTACTTCCAAACAAAATTTTGTTAAAATCCATCCAGTAGTTTTTAGGCAATGCGAACGCAAAAGAATAACAGACAGACAGGCGGAAATGAGTAACTATTTTATTATATGTACAGATATAGATACACTAAAAATTAAAGAGCGCCCCGACAGTGAAATGATTTTTACATTTATGGCTTTAACTATTTAGGAAGACTCTGTGAAATGTTCACTACTACTATGAAATTAAATAGTGACTCGATTTTCACAAAATACAAATTAATAGATTTTACGAAAGTGGCCAAAATTTACATACATATATGTCCGTTTCCATTGTGGCGTAACGTAACATTTGTACTACAAAATGCTTAAGAAAATAATGAAAAAATATAATGTTTTAAAAAGGTTTTTTATATTTGCAAATAATTAAGCAGCGCTATATTTAGTAAAAATAACAACAATCGATGCTAAGGATTTGAAGTATTTATATATGCAGAAATATGTGCTGGCGTGAAATTACAAAAATCGTAAGAGGGTTTTGACTTGGATTACCAAATTGCAAAACTAAGCGAATCGGACAATACTTTTTGTATAAAACCTGTTTTAGTAAGATTTGGAATAATACAAATTTATTTTTCAAGTTTTCAAATATTTTTTATTAGCCTTTGTTTCTGCCATAACGTTATAGGACGTTACGTTACTTAAATTTCCAAGAAATGAGAAATATATACAAATATAGGAAAATTATAGGAACTATTATATAAAATGAACTGTTAAACGAAGTAGGGTTTAAGATTGTTCTTTTAATTAGGTCATTCGCAGTAACGTGCTGGTTGGTCTTCGTCGTCTTTAAAAAATTACGGTCCAATGATGCCACTTGGCAGTTCTTGCAATGCTTTTTTTTTTTTTTTTGTAACTATTAATTTTATTATTGAATCTGTCTGTTGACATTCACAATAAGTATTGAAATCTTAACCTAAATAATATTTAAGTTGGTACTGCCACTGCAGCACTCAACGATTAATTCGAGAGAAATTTTATCTTGCTAAATCAAGAGTTTGCACCCTCTTGAGACGTCTATGGCCTTCGAATAAAAGCAAATCCCTAGCAAGTAGATTTGCACTTTTGCGACGTAGCTCGTGCACGATTTTTTTTCTCTTCTCGGATGGTAGGAATATTGAGGGCAATGCTTCTTGATAACACAATTTTATAACACATTCACATTATAACGTGAAGTTACTTTTCTGCCACCTGGTACATGTTTGCAGCAAACGAAAGGGTGTGAAATGAAAATTAAATGTATGGCTGAATTAATATTATAAAAGTTTAAATACTTATTGCTTTTGCTCTTGTCTGTTCTTAAGTTCAATAGTTTGCCGAAATAATAAACACAGTTGTACACACATATACATTTTAAATTAGACATCCTTGCCTTGCTCCGCTCCCTCGATTTTAGGCTAAGCTAAAAAAAACTTTAACAGCACTAGCATACTCGCTTCAAATCAGAGCCAGTGTATTTTATATACAAGTTTCATGGTAAACGAAAATGTTTATGTTAAATAACACTTTACTATAACACAAGACTTTCTTTTATTTTTCTCACTTGATGGCTTTTTACTTGAACTTAATGATTTTTTTACAAAGTGTAAACTATTTGAGAAACTTAATTCATTCAACAGCAACTTGATTTCTGCATTACACTTTAATAAAAATTACGGAAATAATAAAAACTTTTTGTTCAAGTACTTATAATTTTTATTTAATCTGAGTTTACAGTCGTAGTAAATAGTGTGAACATTACATAATTCCAGAAATGTATAAGATTGGTAATAAGTGGAAGAACTAAAAAGAAATTGCTTGATTCCTGTGTTCTGCAACCTAAAATTTCTTCTTAAGATTAAATTCATTAATGTTTATTTTTATAAAACTGACAAATTATTAAGTAAGAGGAAGCATGTAAATAAAATAGTATTTTACTAACATTTTTAATCAAATTAATCTAATTTACCCTTAAATATACAGTTATAAAATAAAAATAAAATAAATAATAAATAAATAAAAATAAAATTTTATTTGAAAAAAAAAGAGGAGCAAAGAGAGAGCAGCATTTAAACTGAAATAATGCAAAAAAGGCTCAGAGAGCAAACAGTTTTCTAAAAAATGTAATCACTAAAGAATAACTAAATAACTAGATCTAGCTTAAAGCGTGTTTACATTGCGTGTACAAGTCATATGGAATGTCAGATTTTCCACATGTAAAACTATAAACATAGTGTAAACCTCCTGAAACATTACCTATGTGCAATAACATGTGTTAGTTTTTTATTTAGAGCACGCTCTATTTGATGTGTAAAACTATATGACAACATCTGTTTTCAGTGATGATCACTTTTAGTTTCAAAAATTCCGCTTATTTATTTTTATCATGAATTTAAGGAGTTTAAAATTAACCAATATCTTTATATTAAATTTTGTTAGTAATTTCATGTTCGCAGATTTATACCGATACCTTACAGGTGATATTAATAATAAAGTTACATATGTAATCTAATATACAAATGTATATTATATATATGTATATATTTACAAGTTTGTTTAATTGTATGTCAATCACGGCTAAATCGAATTTGATGATATTCAAAAGAGACAAATCTTTATTTTTTGTGGGTCCAATGGGATATATCTGTTTTCAAAACTAGGGCCAGGTGGGTATATGGGACATTTTTTATTTTTTTTTTTTAATATTTTTGTGTTTATCTATTTTACCGGTACTAATACAGACTGAATTAAATTAAAAATTTACTTTACTATAGTGCATTATTTGTAAATATTTTTTAAGACGTTAAACAAACTGTGTAAACTGTAATATCACCTAATTAACAACTTTGGACCGTAGGATAAAAAAATGCTACAGAGGTATTGTGGGTATTGAAGGTGCTGCAAATCACTTCATTAAGCCGTTACTTTTGATAGAACTCCATTTTGTGAAAAAAAAAATTAATAAAACCTAAGTCTTATTACAAATTACATAATTTTATTAATTATTTAATATTATGCTAATTACCCATAACGTTTTATAATAAAAATGCAATTTATTTGTTGGGGGAAAGAGCTAGTCCCTATACGTATTTCACTGGTTGCTCAGGCCAGATCATCTAGAAATCTTTTTCCTAATTTTAGAAAAGCCAAAAATACTCTATAAGTAATAAAATTCTACAAAGCACAATGAGAATTATGCATGTTAATAGAATAATATTACAGAATATTAAAGCTTCAACAAAATACCAACAAACAAACCACGTTTTTATTTTTCCTTACTGTCCTTCTACAATTGGATGGTTTTTTTCCATCACTGAATGCAGACGTAAGGTGTAATGAAAAGCATACACAAGTTAATTTTGTTCTCGCAAGAGAATCGAAAAAAAACAAGTGTTGCCAAGGTTTGCACAAGCAGTTGCATATTTAGTTATTAATAAAATTTTTGGGAATTCAAATATTAATTATTTAATATCAAATATTAATTATTTAATATTTTATGTTTTTAATCCATGTTGAATAATACTATTTTTTATATTGCAATATCTTAAGAAGCATTAACAGAATTTAGCAATCATACTGCAACTATGGTGAAAACTCTTCGCTATGTAACCTAAGAAATATATGTAAGTATTGTAATTTGTTTCTTTCTTTTTCCACTTTTTACCCTTAAAATTAAATATAACTTTAGTTTTTTTTTTTGGTTTTTTGTTTTACTGTACCAAGAAGAATGAAATGATATTGACATAAAATATGTATGTAAATAAACTATTAAATTTTTTGGTATTATAATTACATTCCAGTAAAAGAAAATCAGCAACTACATTGGCGCATACCAAAATCTTTTCTTGCAGCTAAAATGAATAACTGTTATTGCATATTAAACTTACATGCAATAAGACCACAAAAAATATAAAATAAGTCTATTCCGGCTTGTGATTTTTTAACGCCATTTAAATGCAAATCATTAAATAAAATAAAATGGAGTTCTCTCATTTCAAAAGCAACGACTCAGTTATTTTAAAGAAATTTAGTTTAATTTGTCATAAGAATTAGGATAAAAATTATTTTATTCCTAACAAAAAAAAAAAAAAAAGAGTGAAAATAAATTGACATTAACATCAACAAAATTATTCATTCAATTGTTGCTGATATATGTCGTTCAAATGATATTAATTATTACTTATTGTATTATTTATTATAATGTTTTGATATAATTTGTCTCTTATTGATTTCTGCACTGTAGTAGTTCTTTACATAGTTAACATCACTAGCGGGTTTCTAATAAAATGAAATGGCGGCAAAAATATACAAAATTGCCTAATAACTTATTACAACAAGCCCCAATAAAGCTATTATTATTAGTTTTATTATATAGTTTAACAATTTAAAAAAATAATCCATCTAAACCACACTTTGAAGACCAGCTGTTTTAAATATTTGATTTTTGTTTTAAGCAACAGGGGGTTATGTCATATGTACGTAACATGGGTACGTTTGAACACAAAAATTATAAACCATATGTAAAACACTGATTTTGACATACACATGAAATTGCATATGGATAGCAATTTTGACAGCACATATGACTTGTACACTCAATGTAAACACACCTTTAACAAGTAATTTCCAATTAGTTTATAGTAAGATTGTATTTATACTTTTATAAAAAACAGTTTCTAGGAAACTCCTATAGTCAGCAAAATCAAAATACATTTCTTCGATGAGCTGTGTGACATAGTGCGCCATCCAGCAGATTGTTCAAGTTTTTATCTTCAATATCAGGCCCAAAAGCGCCAATAATAGTGCTCGACGTTCACTAAAATAATATCCAGCAACATGTTCGAAAAAATTGCCCAGAAATACTAAATTTATCTCTAAACTCTCTGTTTTATAATTCTCAGATGCGCCAGAAATGACAGCTAGTTAATATTTCGAAAAGAAAATTTCTACCAATCAATGAGTTAAACAGTGGCCATACAATTAGAAACGAAATAGTTGACACCAAGGACATATCATATGATTAGATTACCTAAAAATTGTATTTTTATGTGTGAGGCTATCATTTGGAACTTATCGTAATGATGTTCGGCGAAGAAAATCAACATTCCTTACTCTTAATTGCTATTACGTACCGTCTACATAAAAATAAAATGATAAATATTGACACTAACATCATGTTAGGGTTAAGTGTAGACTGTCAATGTTAATGTTTTTTCCACGTCTTAACGTTGTTGTTAAAACACTTGTTATGAAAGTTATTTTATAACAAGACAATAAAATTGTTGCTTTGTTGGTTTATTTTCAAACAGCGCCATCTGTTGTTCAACCGTACTGTTACTAATTGCTGCACTATAAAAATTTAAAAAACATTGATGGAAAAATTGTGTTCT